>JAFVLL020039887.1:0-33109 GCA_021397915.2 Tor tambroides | reverse complement strand
AGAGAGAGGGAGAAAGAGCGGGAGGAAGGCAGAACAATAGAAGCAGCTTCAAGTGGGAGGCTTGATTGCGGAAGGGAGATGAGCAACATTGAGTTGATTTAGAGGGGTTCCTGCCAGGGCCATCGAAGGTCCCACTGTTTCATTCTTATCCAGTATGTTCCTCCTGATCAAGCACCTGTACGCACTCAGATATGAAAACAATTGAAAGATAAATGGCACTCCAGACCACTAGGTGGCAGTGCAAAATACAGTACTTTTTTGTGAATGTTTTGTATAGACAAGGTGACAAGGCCTTGTTCAAAATACCTAAGGATTTGACATGACAGTTGCAGTTAATACTTATACAGGAGAGTACGAACAACTAATGGCAACCAGAGACTTGCCGTTTAACTGCTGTCTCTGTGACCCTGGTACAGCTTTCATATAGAAACACGACTTCAGTTATATCACAAGAAATGTTGGCATGTCATCTTCTAAAAGTCTGCATGCAGTCTAAGCGTGAAATTGTATCTCAAGGTTACTTTGATTAGGCCTGCTGTGTTCTAAACAAACCAAATGGCATGAATTTAATTCTTCACAACAACAAAGCCAACCATTCTCAGCCCCATCGACCTCCGAAACGTGTTATATATGCACATATATTTATTAGAAATTAAGTCATGCCTTCGTTTTAATGAAGATGAAATGATTTTTCCCGTTATTTGTTTATTTAAAGCATACAGTAAAATCACCAGAGCTTTCCTGACGTTCTTGAAAAATGTTTTTTTGAAAAACACAGAGTATTTTCGATAGAAACCCAAGCAAATTGCATAATTATTAACATGTCCTCAACCGAATTCATAACTCATTCCTTAGAAATAATGTATCACAACAAAATCAATTAGAAGCAATAGCTTTGCTAGTCAGAACAGAGCACTGACATTTGAGATGACAGGCATTGTTGGCCCGTTAGAGTCCCGTGGGGTGATGGTAGGGGTTTCTGTTTGCTCTGTAGCAATGCATGGGTGTACCACAGTAGGGAAGAGGGACTGTGGAGAGGCCCTTGACCTGCGCCAGAGTGAAACCCAGAGCCCCTACCGTTTAAACAGACAGTCTGATTACTGATTAGGAGCTCATTCCCTGTTGTGCGGAGCAGTTTGCATGTCAGCATCCATTCTACCCAACACTGCACTGATTAAGAATGAGATGCCAAAGACGATGAAGCCTGGACTGACTGTCTCTGTGTCTCTTTTGTTTTCTCACTGTTTTCTCGTTCTCTTAAAGAAACCGTTTACTCACAATTGAAAGTCATGTCATCACGTACTTGTTTAATATTTTTCTGTCTATGTATTTGTCTTTCTGTCTTTCATTTCTGTGTATTTTATGTATATTATATAATACATTGAATTACTTAATATGATATAATACATTAATAGTTTATTTTTTAACATTTATTATTCCTTTTTATTTACTGAATTATTTTTTTTTAAACTATCCCTTTCTCAGAGATTACATTGAGTGCTGGCGTTCACCCAGAGTCCACTCTGTAGAGCCAGTAGTGTTTTGTTGTTGTTTTGAAGGCTTTTTTCTCCTCTCTTACCCCACCTCTCTTCTTTTGTTGTTCCCCTGGGCTCCTTGTTTCTGGATGAGAGCTCTCCCTCTGCTGAGCACAGGTTCTTGTCTGTTCTTCCTCTCTCTCTCCCTCCTATTTTCTTTCTTTTCCTCTGTCTGGAAGTACGCTGTGAAGCTGTCCATCCTGAACAAAAGCCGCATCAGCACAGAGGCAGTGAACTCAGTCTTAGTGGCCCAATCCAAAAAAAAAAAAAAACTGTGATATCCTAATACACACCAAAAATGTGTTTAGACAATAAGGAATAACATTTTAATAAGTACAGTGACAGCTTTTCTGCCATTTTTTCTGATAGTGTGTTTTATGCTTTAAGGACCCCAGTTGAAAATCCTGCCAGTTTTGCAAGTATGTTGGAAACAAGGTTAGGAATTGGATTTTCTGCCACATACACCTTAAAAGCCACAAAAATAAGAATCACTCCAAAAATCTTTTTCCTTCCCTTTCCTTTTCCTGTTTAATAGATCACAACCAACACTTTTATTTCTATGCAGTGACTGGTCATTACACAGCAGCAGTTGTCTGCACTCCTTACTCTGTTCTTTGTTTTGTTTTCGTCAGTAGTTTCGAGGGACTGGAACGGCGATGATAGCGGCATTAATTCGTCTCATATGTCGACTGAAGGACACAACACGCTCATCCACAGAAAGCCTTCTGAATCACTATCACAGCCTCTCAGACCAGCACTCGTCTTAGAGTGTCACTCTATGAATACCATCACTCTGTTACCAGTTACACAATGTGGGCGGCTGTGAATTATGGTGTCTTGTCTTAGCAAAGAGTGAAATCTCTTTCCAGACAGAGACCGACTCGCAATATGCGGGCTTTAAAAAAAAAACGTGGCACACGCTTTGTCACGATTCTACATTATATTTAACTTCAATCAGGCCTTGAATTTCGTGCAGGTATTGTGCATAATTTTACTCATTCCCGAAGATTCCATGCTTATATGTGGCAAAACATTTCAGCACTCAGGAAAGTTGGTGGAATTTATCATTTGTATGTCTTTTAAAGTCTTGCCAGTTTAAACATTCAAACAGCTTGCGAGTTTTTATTGTAAACAATCAAATAACACACAAAATTATGTAAAAATACCTGTTTTGGTGATTATTAACATAACAACAGTTTGGTTATATCCTAAGTGAACGTAAACAGTTGAGAAAGAAAATGCATGGCTGTCAGTATATTGGATCCATGCATTAGGTCTTAAAGTGACAGCAGCCTAATACACCTGCTGCTGTCTGTGTCCTTTAATCAAACACCAAAAGAAAAAATCACAGCTTTTTACTGAATAACTTTTGTATCATATAAGATTCACCTGTATTTATTTATTGAGTGAAGACTATCCAGAGTTATTTGATTGCTTTATTCAGTTTCTGTATTCTATATTCGAATATTATTGCACATGAAAAATTTAAATCACTGTTTATTTAATTTGTATCTTTATTCTATTTATTTGTGCTGTTGCACATATGTTTGTTTCAATTTTATTACACACATTTTTAAGTTAAATTCGATTCAGTTTGAAATCAAGCTTACATGTGCTTTCTTTGTCCCAACTCCCCTCAAATTAAAAAATCCCCATGTCTTGCTTTGCCTAAAAGACAATAAAAGTGGCACAGTTTACCCTGCTCTCTCCTGTCTTGCAGCAAAAAAAGTCTCTGTGTGAGACAGTCAAGCAATAATCTTGATTTTGCACATTTAAAAAAGTTATGAAATGTACAAACAGATAGACCGCTGTGAGGATGAGAGACAAAACATGCCCTTACGTGAGACTGTGCAACCACACTATCTGAGATACTCGCACACAGACAGCAGCGACACGACGAGATTTGTTGCGAGATGCGTGAGAGATGTTGTGAGGAAGATGTGTGCTTGTTGCTTTTGTGTAGGTGGTTGCTGGTGTGTGGTTTGTGTGTGTGTGTGTTTCTGTATGGAGACCACAGAGATAGACAGAAAAGGGTAAAGAAATTAAACATTTGTGCACTGCGTACGTATGTGTGGGTGGGTTTGTTTGCCTGATCTCATCTCAACAGCAGGTTTTGTGCTTTTAACAGTTTACGTTTTACAAGTAAAAGGCAAAAGGAAGCAGACACCAAAATCTGCATACGCACAAATATCTTTGTTATAAAACGCATTTTCTCCCAGCGCCCGACGTCTAAACTGGTATTAACGCATGCGAGAGGAAAACAGGAGCTCATTGAAGCTCATTACAGTGATGTGTTACAAACATCCCCGAGATTAAACCAGATCAGCGGCTGAGCATCCTTAACATCAGCTGCTGTATGTTCTCTCTTCACCGCTGCGATCGAATCTCATGGCTACTCTAGCGCGAGACTCCAGCTAGCTTTAATTACGAGCTGAAATTGTAAACAAAGCTGTTGATGAGAGGAGTGTGAAAATGCTCTGGGAGACGTTAGCACAATAATGGGCGCCCGGCCCGGTCTAGGAGTCTCGTTTTTTGATCTTTGACATATTTTGTAGGCATTGATTAGACCGAGCCTTTGATCTGTTGTGGGATACATTGTTGCTTGGTTTAGAGGTTTAGGGAGTTTCATAATTTATACAAAAGGGATTTACGTGTGTGTTTTTGTTTTCAATCTTTCCCAAGCTTGAGCAAGCTTAAGTAAACAGTGCGTGCTATTGTGTTCGTTTACGGTGCGCCTCTCATTAGCGATCCCTGCGGTAATTATCAGGCTGATAGTGAAAATATTCTCCTCCTTATATTCTCTCATACACAGACAGACTGCGAGCCGGCGCTGCATTATTTATCAATTCCAGCTGAAATCAATTGAGTCCTGCACATCTTCTAAATCTAAAGACAGAGGGACTGTGTGAGAGCGATGAATTCTTAAACACTTCTTGGGACAGGTTTACCCTCGTTTTTAAAGCGGGGAATATAAAAATGTCATCATGGTGTCCTTGAAAGGCAGGTTAACAGAGGAACTCACACAGTGAAACCAATGAAGCATAGTTCTGTTGTGGGCCGCAGGGTAGGACTCCAAATCGGCCTGAATATTTAGCTGAAACAGCTAGTTAGTATAAAAAAATACTTTACCCCACCCCAAAAAGAAAATAATGACTGAAATGTGGCGCTATTAGATAGATGTTATATGTAAAAATATATTTTAAGTATATATGTATTACTCTAGAGAACCCTAGTGTGTGTGTGTGTGTGTGTGTGTATCTGTGTCTATATATATATATATATATATATATATATATATATATATATATATACAGTGTGTGTATATATATATATATATATATATATATATATATATATACTGTATATATACACTCTAGAACTCTAGGGTTCTCTTACTGGAAAATATATTAGAGTATAATGGGAAACAACAAACTGTTGCATGTAAAGCTTTGGGTTTGCATTAGGTGAATAATATATTATTAATGAAAAATATGTGATTATATATAATCTTTACATATTTTTTATTATATTATAATTTGCACTTATATTTATATAAAATATTTTATTAGTTAGTTATTCATATTTTATTTTAACCAGTTGGGTGACAAGGTCTCAGGCTTCCTTTTAAAGTCTATAAATAACTCTAAAACATTTTTTTCTCAATACTGGTCCTGAAGTACCAAAGCGCATTTCAGATTTAATATACCTTGTTTATTGATTCAGCTCATTTATGAAGACTACAAGACCTGAAATGGGAAGAACAGTGAGAACCACCACATTTCTGGGTGTCATTGATTATAAATTGTACACCATAGCAACATTTTTTGCAATGATTATTTAAATTTAAACATAGTTACTTGGTCTCATTAAGGTCAAAGGGTTTTTATCATAGTTCTGCACAGGCCATTGATATATTTGGGACCGCTGGTATTCAATTACATATGGCTGGTTGCTTTTAATAGTGTATTATATTTTGCAGTGAGATAATATGACTGGTATGTTTGTAAGACTGCCTCATTGATTTTGATATCATAACAGCACAACCCCCGAACAAATACATTGAGTAAATCATGCAAAGATGAGGGGTTTACTTTTCAACCTATCAAAAAAAAGGTAAAGAGATTAATTTCAGCCCAGAGCTCCCATTATGCAGGAAACAAATTGAGATTTATGGAATTAGTGCGTATGCGGCATGAACCGAGATCTATTTTTGGTGCACAGAGCATTGCGGTGTAAAATATGATTGGTTGCGGGAACGTTCCCAGAGTGTTGGCGGAGCAGCCAGTGAGTCTTTGAGATGGGATTAGTTGTAGAATAGTGGCATTGATTGCTCACCGTGTTTTCCCCCGGTGCCTGGCGTTTGTTGTCTAAATACAGTTCGGATGTGCCCTCGCTCTTGTGGTGGGTAGCTCGCTCCGCTCAAGGTCGTTTGGGATGGTAGTGCTCCATTAATAACGCCTGTGAATCTACCGCATCTGTCTCAACCCCCAGCTGGCATAGCCCTGCCAACTGCAACCAATTCCGTTCCTCCCAGAGGATGGCGTGAAGTGAACCCACATTAGTCGAGAATTTGTAAAGCAAGTTGTGAAGGAATGTCATTTGCGTATTCACAGCTTTAGAAGATCCCGTTCTCAACATGTGTGAACGAGCAAACTCGTACATAAGCGTATGTTGTCTCCATCCCAACATGCTACAGTTGTCTTCCAGACTCTCTGTGAGGACGTGAGCATTGGACCTGGCGGGTAATTCCCTGTTTGCTGCACAGCCCAGCAGCTCTACTGCGGGGATGCAATTATCACAGTCCCAGACGCTTGCTGCAACCACATGAGAAGGTGCTACTAGAGGAACCATCAAAGCCTGATTTTAAATGATGCATTTAATTATGTAAAACGGGAATTTGCATGTGTGTGGAGTGTTGGAGAGCTTGCGTGTGTGTTTGTTCTTGTTTGTTAGCTTGTTAATGGGTAAGGTGAAATGATCATAGCTGTGTGTGGTATCCAGTGCACAGCAGGCTAGCAAACAGACAGGTTTGTGTAGTAAAGGTGTATGCAAGTATGTGTGTGTGTGTGCTCATGCAGCGATGGTGACAGGAAAGAGAGAGATGCACCCTCTCCACGCAAACTCTCCAAACAACAGATCTGTACTGCTCTGCCTCTAATAGCAGGAGGCCTACCCCTATAAACCCCACAAGTCATGCATCTTACACTGTCTCTTTCTCTGTCTCACTCTATTTTTCTCCTTCCTGCCTTACTAGACCTTAAATAAGCTCAAATAAACAGTAGTATTTGTGTATTACATCATCAGAAATTGTACAATTTAACACTTTAAATCAAACCTGAGAGCTGCAGTGTTCAAAGCCATACCTGATTACTTTAGTTACTTCAATTTACATTACACTCAATGCTAACCTCTACACAGTTACTTAATCTGTAATTGATCCACATTGGAATTGACATTTCGGCTTACAAACCCAGTTGGCTCTGACTACGGATAGGCAATGTTCCTGCTTAGCATCCACACCACACACATTCTCAGATTAACATGATAAAGTGGGCCCTGACTGGACAGGTACCTGGGGTCCAGAGGTGGAAGGTTATCGTGCAAATCAGAATCCTGTTACCCTTCATTTCCTCCACCGACCGGGACGAACAGAATTAAGAATTTCAATGCCAGCGCGTGGCTGCCCTAGCTAGGAAGAGCGTGTGAATCCAAATAGCATGGTTAAATTTTCATAAGAATTGCGGAGAGCTGCACAAACTCAGCACTTGCTTTCGATTTGCCTACACTGGAGGGCCATGGAAAGGGAAGGAGAGATGACGCAGACCTTACAGTGGGGTTAAACAAGCCAGGCTTAAGGAAGAACATTTTGTTTGACAGGTCCAAAGCAGGTGGTAATGAAATGCAGTGTCCCCACATGACAATTTGTACTACTTGGATCCACAACCATGATATAATCTTCAACAGGGACTGTTTGTACGGAATGGCACTACTTTAGACCATGTTTTTGCAGTCGGTAGGTGTAGAATGAGATTGAATTCATGTTCAAATCTCAGTTTCAGTCCAGCAAAGGTGAACCTGCCTAATGCTGATACTGAAAACACTCTTGATCCTAGAGGAGGTTCAGGAGAAAGAGATCTTAAACCGCAAGGCAAGGATTCCTTTCAGTAATCCACACTGGCTGCTGCCTCAGGCTCTGCTCTCTATTGGGGCCTGTGTGTGTGTGTGTGTGTGTGATGGCTTGGTTTGGACAGGTCCTACAGAGAGAGAAAGGGATGGGGCAGCAGAGAGCTCCAATGTTAGCACACAGTACGCTGCATAGAGCATTATGTAATCATGCCTTATCAAGACCCACCGCCTGCATGGGCAGAAACACACAGGACTCTCTCTCTAGCTCTATCTTCCTCTTTTCCACACAGTCACACACACACATAGAGATACACACTCACCTCCCACTGCCTACCGAGAGAACGCAAGCCTTCATTAGCTGGGCTAAATATCCCTGCTTTCTGCAATCTCCATCATTTTTGGCCTTCGGGCACTGGGATAATTACCTGCTCTCATTTCCCCTCCCTCTGGCCAGTGGGGAAGAGTCCTGCGTTGCATTAGTTTGCATTAAATATTTATCGGCATACTGCACATTTTCCCATCCCGTCAGCCGCCTCGTAGCCCTGATGGACAGCTGCCTTGCCTTGATGTTTTCGCCACAAGTCGCACCGCCTTTATCCAGCTGTCACCAAGAACGAACGTGTTAAACAAAGCATGCAACGGGTGAATAGGGGATTCTCTGTTTTTAGAGGGAAGAGTTGGCGGGAATTCTGGGGGAACAATGTACAGAACGTTTATGTGTGGGAGTGATAGTAGATAGAGAAAGCGTCATTCCTCTCAGTCCTGGCTGGCATGCTGTCCTTTGTGTGTTTAATTTTGTCCACATTGCAATGCATGCCAGTATGGGAACACACTTGAAAAAGATATTATAATGATCACCATTAGTGATCACCAATGGCAGTCTATAATAGCCAGCCAGCTGCTGATATTGGATGCTAAAAGCCCAGCTGTGCAGTGAAGGAAAATACAGATCTTTCTTGAAGCGGATAAGAAGATCCCATCATAGGGGTGAGATTCAAATTTCAGTGAACTCAATATCTTGGTTTGTTTGTTTTAGTACTAACTAAACACAACTCAACTATTGCATCAGAGTTTTGGGTGGCCTTGAAAATCACAGCCAGGAACACTCTGGTCATGTCTAAATGGTTAACTATGTTCTGCAAAACCCTCACCAGATTCAAATTAGCTTCACCCAAGAATAAGGGTAGGGTACTGCAGGACAAGTAAAGAGTGTGTAAGTGTTCAAGGTGGACCTCCAGGACTAGGATTGGGTACACTTGGTCTGCACCCATACCATTATATTACTCTTTCAGCAAAGCTATTAGATTGAGAGAAACAAGCCCCCCTCATAACACTACTTTAAAAGAGTAAGCCTTAGACCGGTATCTTTAGGGGACTTGTTTACAGCCAGAAGAGGATTCACTTCAGTGGCCTTCTTTAATTAGAGTTGAAATGACTGGTTGGTTGATCAGAGGCGTCAGTTTAAGTCGGGATTTGAAGACTATGTCTCTAAGCCCCATCAGTGGCTCTTGTAGCAGATCCATTGGGAACATGGACAATGATGGAAGCACCTTTAATACAGGATGGAACCAAGTGCCCTTGATGGACCATCCTCTGATTTCAGGGTTTAAAGAAAGGGATTTCACATAACTGAGGTCTGTCAGGGGAATGTTGCTGAACAAGTGTCTGAGTTTCTTTTTTGAGAGATACCTAGCAACAAGAGCAAAGAAAGGGAGTCTTCAAAGATTAAATCACAAACTTTATTGCTGTTTTTCATCCCTTTGTTGAAATGAAAGTTTTATGAGCTATGTCTCTAGTGTCATATGTACTATGTAAAGTTCATGCCCCTGTTAGTGTCTCATTCACTGCATTCTTTAAAAATCCATTAGCTATATTCTTTGTGTTGTGTCTTGTTTGTACCATATGAAATAGTACATGTCTATATACCTGTCTGTCTGTCTGTCTGTCTGTCTGATCCTCTCTCAGTTGGAAAATTGGAAATTAAATTGCATTTTTGGAATTTAAAAGTCATTCTGAAATCAATTCCCAATAAGGCATGACCCTGCTAATGCAAGCTAACCTAGCATTCCCTGTGAGCAGTGGGAGTAGATCTTATTTTAAATGGAAATAAACAGAAAATTGTCTTTACAATATCCATCATAATTTGAATTTGAAAATTCATCAGAATTTTCACAAAGCTGGGGCATATATGTCCCTTACTGGAAGTACCTACCTATAAGCTTTCCATCTAGTCACAATACAAGAGCGTGCAACCAGGTAATTTACCAGGTATATGAGTAGCCATTTGTCTTGAACTTTACAAAGGTGTGACCAACCTTCCCACATCCTGCCAGCAAGCAGGATGTGGTTTATTGAAATAATTGCTGTTTATTGCTGTTTATTAAAATAATCCGCTCTCTGCTCTTGATTCGGCTTTCATTACTCAAGCACGCAATGAAAATAAATTTATAGATAAATGCTTTCGCTGCGCTGACAAATTATACAGCTGTAGCTCAAAGAGGCATGTTGTTTATTTTGGGAATGAAGCACAACCAAAGAAACAAAAGAAGAAGAGGCTCTGAGAATGTTGATTAATAAGATGAATAACCCCTACAGCAGCGCTCAGAAATGAAAATGATTGGCTCTTCAAATACCCTTCCTCATTATTGTAATTATAGGTGCTATATTACGCTTTGGATTAAGTATTCATTACAGATTAAGGGGCGGATTTGAGCTTGTTGTAGAACGCACACTTCACTGTTTTGACAACATACTTGAAAAGGCTGAACCTCAGCCAAGATTCACAGGAGAAAAAAAAAGTCTTTTTTTAATCTCTCAAGCGGGTGACTATGTGTTTTCAGAGGGTGGCTTGTAATCTATCCCTGACTCTTCCTTCTCATACCCAAAACCCAACTCGGTTCTTTTTATCTCTTGCTTAACACCCCCACACAAATGCACTGCCACACATGTGGATGCATAAATACAAATGCACACCTACACATGTACATAAACGTATAAAATGATGCCTAGCCATCCTTACATTATTTCATCTCTCTCTCTCTGTCCTTTGCTGTACTCTACCTCAGTGAATCCCACACTGACGAGGCGTAGAGTCTGTCATGGAGACAGCATAAGCCTTTCATATGCATAGCAGAGATAAGAGGCAGCCATTTTTATCAATTCCTCTCTCTCACCCAATCTTTACAAGAAAGTGTCTCCAAATCCCTGGTCCTGGTTAATGACATGGCCCTGGTCATGCCAAAATGAGCAAAATGAGCCCGCTTTTGTTTTTTCCCACTTTAACCTGACAATTACACCAATTATAGACAGGCTGCGCTGTTGACAAACACATCAGGAAAACTGCGACAGGAGGAGTCCCCCGCTACAGCCCTCTCTGTAATTTAACTAGCGCGGAGCAACGTTGCAAAGGCTCATTCTGTAAAAAAAAAAAAAACTCCCAAAGCAATATGTGATCATCTGCATCGGGGTTGCCAGTCGTTTATTTATTCCTGAAAACAAGCTGAGTTGAATTTATGTGCTGGGATTGTGAAGGAGAATACAATGTAGTCTGTGTAGTAGGCCGAGAGTTTAGAACTGAAAATGCCCAGGAGTTGCATTCTGGAAAGTGTAGGGCCAATAGTACATGTGAAATGTTGTGAGGAACTAAATCCATACTAAAGGTCCATTGCTCATTTTTCTGTAAAAGAAACATTAGCCTGAAGCAGCTGAATACAAATAAATGTTATTTGACAACATACCCTCATTATAATCATGTTACAGAGCTTTTTACATAAACCTTCATGCCAAGGAATATCTGTTTTCTTATTGGCTAGCTCTTCTGAAAAACAAGAAAATTAGCTATTAGATATTTGAGATTTCCGTATTGACAAACTGAGCAAAGCGGCAGCTTTGGAGTCAATAAAATGTTCCAGCTCTCTGGAAAATGTGAACTTAGAAATTTTCCTTGGTGTACTTTCAGGAAATGTCATCTGATTTCGATTAGTGGCACTGAAATAAAGACATGCAATCAAGAACATGTACTTTTGCATATTCCACCGGCGTGAGGTCATGCCATCTGTACCACCATGTGATGTCATGTTGTTACACACTGCTGCTTTTTTGACTTTGTATGAGTTCGGGAATAGGGGAAGATGGGGTTTGAACATTAAATAATCCTATCATTTGCCTTTGCGATTTGGGTTTCCCACTTTTGGGGTTTGCATCATATAACCTCAGGTAACCATTATAGAGAATTTCACTGGCACTGAGTGGTTAGCCAGAGTAAGGTGAGGTCAAACCTGAATCACCTGAGCTCTGGAGTCAGGTCAGCACCTGAGCAGGACACTTGACTTAATGTACCTCTAAACCTGCTTTAGATTTAATCCTTGTCATGGTATTCAAGACGCTTAGCTTCTTTCTAGAAATTTCCAGACTGTCTCTCTTCCATTTGCTACTATTTTCTCACTTATTTTCTTTCTCTATCTTTATCTACCTCTCTCACACACTATTTTGTTCTGTCGAGGTGATTTTGAATGCCAAAAGTAGGAGAGATCTTGAGGGTGGTTGAATTCTATAGTCATCATTAGCAATAGCTTCCCCATTGTAAATGTTTGAAGATCTTCTTTCTTTCCCCCCATAAATCATTGTTTTTTCATATGTTTCTGTTAGAAGCTGAAAATAGAGCAATATTTGATATAGACCACTTCCGTGAGACTGATATTAGCAAGGGTTTCCTGTCAGTGAACAGTTCACAGTGCTAGTCAACATTAACATAAATTTTCCCCTTACACGGTCTTCTTACGTGACATATTTACAATTTACATTGTTTTGTTGTTTTTTTGGAAAACAAAAGTCAGTTTAGCTGATGAAAGACTAGATTAGACTATCATGGATTTATCTGTTGGTACAGGTCAGTTTATGGTGCTTAGTGCTAGTTTGTTTCCAACCTAGCAGCTGGTGGACCATCTTTTTGACCATCTAAACTTGTTTCATGTGACTTAGTATCACTAATATGGTGATACTATTTGTGGTTAAGTTAGTTAAGAACTCTGGTGGGGAGACCATGCTAGTCTTCTGAATGTGGTTAATATTAGCTTCACCGGTGACGGTCACATTTTGTCGAACCCACCTCAGTGCTGAGGCCGCATAGCCGGCATGATTTACACTGCTATCAAGTGAAGTGAGGATGCCACAAGATCCATTATCATAGCTCTCTTTATAGCAAGCATTCAGATTCATCTTCATCACCAGTGCTCAAGAATACCAGCCAGTCCATTTGCCCAAGCTGTTATGTAAGACTGTGCATGCGTGTGTATGTTTGTGTTTGGGTGAGAAAGACCAAGTAAGAGATGCTGTCTTTGGGAATCCTAACCTCTTTCAGGCCCCCAGGGGTGAAGGAGAAGTGCACTGTGGCCAGTGTTACGATTTACAGTGTTTTTGTTTTAGTCATAGTTTCTGACTTGACTAAAATGCAGTTTATATTCAGTCGATATTTTGTCAGGTCATATTGATTAGTCAGTTTTACTCTGACAGAAGTGGTGAATGATTGTAGTGACCTGTGAATTTCAGATTCGCTCTTTCTATTGCAGAAATGTTGGGTTGTGTTTGGTGCAGTTTCTGTTGCAGTCCATTATGATACTGTGTTTTGTTGCAATTAATTAAATTGTGAAAAAAATGTATTGTGATGTGCATTCTGTTGTTTCTGTATACAATTTTTTTAAAAGTGGGTTAAACTGTAACAGCTTTTAACCAAACATTTTAAAAATAAATATGTTCAGTGTTTATCTGATTAAACTCAAATATTATAGGAAACTTTTTAGCTAATTTATCACTAAAAAGGCTGTTCACTTTACCAGTTTAACCAAATTGCCAACATACTATGACTGAGCTGTTTTGAATCAATTATTTATATTTTTCTTCTAAAACATGGTTACTGCATTAATATATTGCAGTTTGAGTTTTTTCATATCATATTTTTGTCAGAACTGTTTTCATCTTTGATAGCGTTGACAATAACCCTTCATTAACTAACTTTTTTAGTCAGATGAGATGAGAATAACTGAGTGTTTCCATGACTTTTGTAATGTTGCATGCATTACTGTGGAGACTCACGTTAAAACATCATGAGACAGATTTTCAGACAATGAATGGGAAGCTTTCATGGCTTTTTTAGAACGCTAGTGATTCAACACAATCCAGAACAGACGTAGTTGTATCTAATTAATAAACACAAGAGAAACCGACTCTTTCAAGTGATTTCAGAAGAAGCTTTTTTGAGGCAAATTCACAGCATTGTAGTTATTGGGGAGGGAATGTCAAAATAGTTCAGATAGCTGTTGGGAAAAGATGCATTTCCAACCCCAGCCAACTGTCTCCCCATTTTCATTCCCTTTCCTCTCTCTTTCTCTCTCTTTTTTTAACACATGCCTTTGGTTTTGATAAGGAAAAAAGACATGTCAGTCATCCCCACTAATTGAATGTGGATTTTCTAATTCACTCAAACAGAACGGTAAATTGAAAAAGAGTACAACCTTTTTAACACACACACGGGCGCTGACAGTCAAGCTCCATTATCTGACAGCTGGAGAAGTTAAAAATAACCGGGCTCGCAGCAAATTAGACATATCATTTGGCTTCTAAACGGAGAGATGAATGTATGTGTGAATGTGCTTGCCATACCGTGACATGAGGCCAATACATCAACCTCCTGTTTGTCTGTCTCTTTCATAAACTCTGACTGGAATAAACAGACAATGCAATTTGTTACAGCGCGAGGATATTTTCTCAGTCTCCGCTGCCGCGGCGAGTTCACCAAACGATCCGCGGAGCGTTCCACCCCCGACGATCCGTCCACGCGTGCGACCATTAATCATCGCTCGGGTACGTGCAAGGTTATTGCTATCACTCACAGCCATGTTCGGAGTTTTTCATATGTTATATTTCTATCGAACAATAAATCTGACGTGCGGCGAGGACTCGAGAAGATGCGCTCGCCCTTGCTGTAATCTCGCTATATATG
Source organism: Tor tambroides (assembly GCA_021397915.2). Classification (NCBI taxonomy): domain Eukaryota; kingdom Metazoa; phylum Chordata; class Actinopteri; order Cypriniformes; family Cyprinidae; genus Tor; species Tor tambroides. The sequence goes on along the minus strand of JAFVLL020039887.1, from coordinate 18,451 downwards.
AAGACATAGGCCTGACAGGACTATGAATCTCTATTGGTGCTGTCACAGATAGCGATTTTCCATGACATTGAATCGCAGCCGTACCTGACTAGCGCTAGCGAGTATTCGGTTACTAGCACAGTAATTTAAGTCTGCGTGAGGCGTCTCTTTTTTCAGTTTGATAGGGAAGGAGATCGTCCCCTCATGTTGAGTCATGTTTCTAGCAGAGTATCTGTTTACCCTTAAATACCCCTCACCGTCATTGTTTATTTAACTCAAGCTAATCATTAGCCAGTGGGAAAACAACCCCCCCCCCCCCCCCCCCAGAACATGGTGTCAAACTTTAAACAGGAACCTTGTTTAGGTTTTAAATAATTGTGTTTCTTTAACACACTGGGAATGTAAAACCACAGCGGGACAGCGAAGCAACATAACATCTTAAACCTAGAAGTGTGATATTATTGCTCAAAACAAACCTCTAAATCAAAGTATTAACCTCCTTTCTGTTTCTGTTAAAAATATGAATGAGGGTGTGTTCACACTTGTCATGTTTGGTTTGATTAAAATAAACTCTAAAATAAACTCAGCCGAAACCTGGTGTGCACCAAACAAGCAGACCGAGACCGCTAAAAAGATGGGTCTCAGTCCGTTTCCAAATTAACTCTGGTGCGGTTCGAATGAAATATGAATGCAACATGGACCAAATACTTGTAAACAAACAAAAAAACAGGAAGTAATGACAAGATGTGACGCTATGCAACATGATTTGACAACACGGAATGAGCGGTGTATCCAAAACAAAATGAGCAGAGGGCAAACATGGAGCAACGAGTAGGTAAAGTGCCTTTTATGAGCTCTTCATGAGTTTGCAGGTGGTGAAAGTAAAGTGATATGTACAATCAGCATGCTTATTCCAGTAGACAACATTAAAGGGTTAGTTCACCCCAAAATTAAAATTGTCATTAATTACTCACCCTCATGCCGTTCCAAACCCGTAAGACCTTCGTTCATCTTCGAAACACAAATTAAGATATTTTTTATGAAATCTGAGAGCTCTCTGACCCTCCGTAGACAACAATCCCAGGTCCAGAAACGTAGTAAGTACATCGGTAAAACAGTTCATGTGACATCAGTGGCTCAACTTCAGTTTTGCAACACTACGAGAATACTTTTTTTTTGCGCAAAGAAAACAAAAATAACATAATTTACTCAACAATTCTTCTCCCCCGAGTTACGTCTTCCGCCATTTTAGAGAGTATCACAACGCATTCGCAAGCTTTCCTCTAAGTGTAAACAACGCTGATTACGCAGATTACGTTCATGCGCGCGTTTTCCCCCCGAACGGAAACAACGCTGATTACGTCAAATACATTCTTGGGTACTCTCCAAAATGGCGGAAGACGTAACTCGGGGGAGAAGAATTGAGTAAATTATGTTACTTTTGTTTTCTTTGCGCAAAAAAATTATCATAGCTTCGCAAAATTGAAGTTGAGTCACTGATGTCACATGGACTGTTTTACTGATATCCTTACTACGTTTCTGGACCTGGGAATATTACAGTTGCGTTGCTCTCTATGGAGGGTCAGAGAGCTCTCAGATTTTATCAAAAATATCTTAATTTGTGTGCCGAAGATGAACGAAGGTCTTACGGGTTTGGAAAGACATGAGGGTGAGTAATTAATGACAGAATTAATGTCAGAAACCAAGAGAACCAAACTACAAGTGTGAACACACCCTGATATTTCAAATTGTGGCATTTGTTGAGGAAGTTGGACTAAGAATTTTCACCTGGCGGGCAATAAAACAGCCAACAAGATCTTGCATTGCATCCATCCAGAATGCTCTAGCATTATGACAGTGATTAAGCAGACAGGCACTGCTCAGATTTTCTTCTCAAAAAGCCTAAAATTGTGTCAGATCATCAAGTTCTCCAGAGATTCACACATGACTTGTTGGTTAGACCATAGTTGTGGGTGGGTTTGAGAAAGTGTTAAAAAAAATCTCGTCAGCTCATATTCAGGGAATGTGTTAAATGCGGTTGTGTGTGATGGTTAGATCGACTGTATTCTGTGTCACAGTGTGTGTCTCCTACATATGTTATTTCCTCATTACAACCAAATTAATGCTCCAGGCTCACACTCCACTACTGCCTTTTCTTCTTAGTGTGTGGAAACCTCCTTTCCCCCCTTCTTTATTCTGTACAGTCATCACTATGGAAGCCTGTTTTCATTTTAAAGTATAATGATAATAATAATACTTTTACTCATAATTGCAACTTTATATATTTCACAGTTATGACTTTGTATCTCATATTGTGAATTTGTTGCCCATGTACTCACAATGTGACTTTCCTAATATTGCTGGTTTTTTGTCATTTTAACTTTATATCTTGCAATTGTGGCTCACATAATTATTTGTCATAATTCCAACTTTATCTCATAATGTGATTTATTTTAAACCTTATTCAAAATGACCTGTTTTATTCTTTTACTCTGGGGCAGAAACTAGCTTACATCCATTACACATTGCGTTCTCCTCTAACCTTGACAGTAATGAGGCTCCAATTGCCGGAACTCTCTCAACATCAAGAGCCCATTATCAAAGGCGCTGGACAAGCTGTGACATTAGACGCCCAGGCCAGAGAACATCGATTGGTTAATTAACTTTCAATTAATGACAGAGGGAAAGGACAGCAGAGAGCAGTCACACTCACACACTCACACTCACTGGTTGAGCACGTTTGATTTCACCCCCTTAGCGATGGGCATGCTCCTTACAGCATGTACGTTAAGCCACCAAAGAAATCTAATCTACAATGTGAATAATAAAAAAAGACGAGAAAGCCATTTCCGCTTTACGTGCGCAGCTCGTCTCTTGGCACGGCATTAGAGTTTTTGGGATGCAGTGTTAACTCTATATTTGGATTGCACTGGAGTGGATTAGGAAGTCTTTGGGATGCAGTGTTAACTCTATATTTGGATTGCACTGGAGTGGATTAGGAAGTCTTTACTGCAAACCCACGGGATTCTGGCTGAAAGGGGAAAATGAAGAAGTGCTGTTTGTATTCACACTATACAAATAATTGGGAAAAGAGTTCTCAAATTTTGAGGACCCGGTTATATGGAAAAGTGAGCTTTGATGTACAAATCCGCAATTCAGCTGGGATTAGAAGCTCCAAAGGTTAGGAGTTACTAATTACGGGAAACGGGTTCTACATATCTAACGAACACAAAGAGACATTGGTAATAAATACAAGACTTTGCGAATCTAATGATCACACTGGATTCCAGAACTGTGGCCCATGTAGAAATGTTTGCGGTTGGCCACATACTGCATTCAGCATCATTACCGAGATTCCACAATAATATTTTAAAGTAGAATTGGATAAAGGGATGCGTGAGGTGCATGATACAAAGCCTGCTTGCTAATTAGCACTGCTCCAATGGCCCTTGATCTTTTTTCTGTATAATTGAATTCAAATTATTCCTTTCTTCCCCCATTTTTCCCAATAACGAAGAGAAATTATGAAGTGAATGGCAAACGCGCAACACAAATGTGACAATCGTGACTGATTAACGTGCACTTTTGATCTTATTACGTTTTTTCAGTGTAGGTGACTGCTTTGAGTTTCTCATTGGCTCCCTTTGCTCTTACAGCTGAGCTGTGGCCAATCGTGCCGTCCCTGAATTAAACATGTCCAGGATCCAGGCGGATGGTTGCACTGCCCCAGGACATGGCGTTTCATCTCTTAATGAATGTGCCTGGAGGGGTCCCGCCTGGAGGTTTCCCTCAGAGGGGGCCCATGTCACCCCTCATTAGCTGGGGGGGGGTTGCGTTCTGTACTCATTCTGAAGAACAGCCCCTTGGAGCGAGGAAGGGGATGTCCCTCCGATTTCTCCGGCTTGAGCTGAACTGTCTGGTAGAGTCTTTCTGTAGGGGTTTGATTTTAATTTGTGGTGATGATTTTATCCTTTACATCAGGGGTGTCCAATCCTGCGGCCACCATCCTGTAGAGTATCGCTCTGAACAGTTCCAATACACTCATCTGGAAGTTTCTAGTGAATCTAAAGACATTGATTAGATGGTGTGTTTAATTAGGGTTGGAGCTAAACTCTGTAGGACAGTGGCTTTCCAGGAGCAGGTTTGGATGCCCCTATTGTACGTTTTGGTGGTGTTTGCTGCGGTGATCCTAAATGCCTCAACGTCAAGCATCCCTTATCCTCGACTGACTCTCTTTCCGTGTATTAATGAGGCTAGTGGAGGAAAACCCAAGAAGGCTTCCAGGTCTTTGGGATTTACAGCGAATCAGCTGAGTCTAATAGCCTTAGTTGCGGAATGTGGCTCTGTGGTTCAGTATAATTCCACAGGATTTGTAATGTATTTATGCAATCATTAATCTAGCCGTGTCTTTTCACTGGCCAGGATTAGAATTCCCTCCATTGGGAACCAGGTAGGTTCACATAGAGGTAGCATACACTCATATAAACACAACGTTTAGTGCTACAGAATGCATTTCACATGGCTGTGTAATGAAAAATGGAACCAGGCCAGGGTTGTGAAAACACTAGATTTGCGCACTGTAAGACGTCTCTGAACTCTGTCTGACAGCAAAGAGTGTGAGGCCACATTTCACACTGTAGGATCAAGGAATGTCTGTCTGCTCAGGTCGTAAGTGCTGTGTGTACATGACTGTGTAAAACACATCAGGGATCAACAATAAGAATATACAAGTATCGACAGAAATGTCACATGCCCATTGGACCAGTGCTTTGGTATTACATTTAGCATTTGTTAAACAAATACAACAGTTTCTGTACCTTGCAACCTTAAATGCTTTCTGTGTAATGATTTCTGTAATGCTATTTTAAATGCATTACAGAGTAAACTTTATCAGCTCTGGTTAAAATAGACGAGATTTTGTTAGAGGCTTGGAAGCATCCAATGCGGAGCTTTAATGATGTGTTATTGTAAGAACTGCATAAAAAAAACTATTTTATTGAATATAATATATTTATATGTACTATATAGACATACAAATACTATTTAAAGTTTTGGTTTGTTTAATGCAAAGAAATCTTAAAATGTAAATCAATATTATATCTCTTATACAGTACAGTATGTATACTATTCATTCATTCATTCATTCATTTATTTATTTATGAATGAGGTCTGTGAAAGTGTTGGCAGAAAATAATAACTTCTTATTGTGGAGCCCTGTGTGTCATATGTTTTTATATCAGTTGTCTGCATTGCAAATCCGAGAGTGAATTATCTAAGCGTTTTTGTGCCTGTGAATGTAGGTTCGCAAGGCTGTTTATGTTTTAAGAGGTAAATATTGACATTACTAATCTGAATTGGATTGGTTTGCATTAGCAGTTATGTTTGTACAAGTGCGCAGTAAATGCTTCAGTAGCTTTTCATCTTGAAGAACAGCACCACTTGAACATACCTTTTATAGTACACAAGATGTTTTACTTCCTCGGAATAAAGATCCATCTCTGTCCTTCTCCCAGCATCACCCCCCCCCCCCCCCCCTTCTCTTTCCATCCGTCAGGGCTGTACCGAACATTATAGCTGAAGGATAGAAGAGTAGCAAAAATATTTCATCTCCTAATTTGTTTGGTGATTCTTAAAAAGCCTGTCAAGAACATGGTCAGGTCACTTTTCACTGATAAATATGATCATATAAATTATGTTTAAATTTATATTTTGCATAAAGAAAAATGCAACCTATCATTTTAATGACAATTTAAAAAAAAAAAAAAAGTACCCCAAAATTCACATTACCCTTAAGTATGCAGATTTTTTTAATTACTGTTATTGTTAACGGTCATCCTTAATAGAGTTGTATTACTTGAGAACGATTTTATTTATTTATTTTTTATGCTAGTGGCACAGAAATGATCTTCAGCTCCCTTCACACAATATGTAATTATTTTTAGCCATTACAGTAATTCAGTAATTTTATAGCATTCTTATTTTAAATTTTATATAATTTGTATATTTTTGGCACAGAAATTACTTTCACCTCTACACAATATAATAAATATTTTTAACAATTATTATAGTAATTATTTTTTATCATTTACACTGTTATTCACACTGACGTTATTATAATTATTATTATTATTCATTTTTATTTATTTTACTAGTATTAATTTGTGTATTATTTTTGTAACATTTTTAATTTATTTATTAGTGTCTATATATATATATATGTAGAGATAGATAGATAGATAGATAGATAGATAGAACTTATTTCAAGGACAGGAAGCTAATGATCTGCGGATCTGTAAGCAAACAGGTAATTTGGAGACCACAGCGAATGACTGAGAATAATAAGGAAGCAGAAAGAGAGAGACGCACAGATAGCAGGCGCCCCAGCTGAATGCCTGAGAAAGCTGCCTTTCGGAGGTCCCATGATGCAGCGGATCTGTGGAAAGGTTGGGTGCGTCTGGTTACAGCTCTATCTGGGCTCCATCAGAGAATGGCAGGATTCGGTATCGCCTTCTAATGTAACAAGGACCATTTGTCTCAGTCACACATCCTGGCAAGTGCCTTGCTGAAGCCATTGATGTCATTCATCTAGTCTGTCCTTGGCTGCTCTTTTCCTTCACTGACAAGAGAGCAGCATTCTCAGGTAGCTGGAGGGGAGGAAGAGAGTGTGATGGAGAGAGAGAAAGAGAGAGAGAGGTGATATAATGCTTTCTCATCAAGGCTAGAATTACCCAATGTGTTGAGTAATGAATCCATTGCCTTACATACACAAATACACACTATTTTACACATACAAACACGCACACGTTTCCCTAGTGCTTCACTGGTGACCTGAATGCCAGAAGACTCCTTTTTTTCAAAATTAAGCTAATTGCAGTTGCTGCTTGCTATCTCTAACCTGAGTATGTGAGCAATGTGGAGCAGAAGCAGAGCTGTATGTTTTTGCCTGGAGCGTTTTTCGGAGTGTCTGTGTTATCTCTTGCTCTAAGATTGCTGCGATATCGCTTCATCACGAGCGTAACACACTAACAGCCCATAATGCAATTGCATGTCAGCAAGAATTCAGCACATGTTAAACAGTGGACTATTAGAAGCCGTTCACACTGTTTTGCATTCTACGATGCTGCTTTTACATTTTTTACATTTTTTTTCTGTGCAAACGTGCGCTAAAGAGACACGTTTGACAGTTGCACATGTGTAATTTGCAGCATCTCCCATGTAACAGCTTTCTAAAAACACAGCGCTCAAATTAAAAGTTTACCTTTAAAAAAAGTGTCTCTAGATCTTGCTTTTCTTTATTCCACTCCGTGTCACATTCTCATCACAAATTGCCCCTTAGCTGCTAGAATCAAAAAATGCAATGATCAAAATCCAAAGTGAAAATTAGGAATAGAAAGAGAGAATGTGAGAATTTGTTTGGGGGAAAAAATTGTATGTCATCTTTGTTTCACAGATGGAAATAAAATCTAAATGTGGGTCATGTTACTCTCTTCGCAACTGTACAAACATGAAAAAAAGTATGGTTCAATTAGTTAACATTAGTTAATGAAACAGGTATCGTGAAATGAACAAAAAAAAAATATTTTTTGAAATGTTAAATGAAAATATTTTTAACATTTATTATTGCAGGGTAGTGTTAATTTATAAACATTTTTGTTCATTTTGTTTGTTCTTATTACATTAATAAATATTAAAATAATTATTTGTTACATTATAAATTATAAATATAGTTATATATAATTAGAAGTTACCATAATTGTTATTTAAGCAACTTAAAATCCTATAAATTTATTAGTATAAATAAATAAATGCTGTAAAAATCTTGTTCATTGTTAGTTTAATATACCTATTGCGTATAATACGTTTTAACTAATTAAATCTAATCATGAAATGCTATCAAAACCATGTATTAAAAGACTTTCACAGTAGAGCAGTTATAATGCAGATTGGAGCGAACTAACAGGAAATTTGTAGAAGGGATAAATTAAAAACCTGGAGTGGAGTTTGGAGTGGAGTAATTACAGAAAGCTTTGAGTTGGGAGTAGAAATGATATCGCTCCACAACTGCTTTTCCTTTGTGTGGACATTAGTCAGGGTAGACAATATTTTTAATATAAAAATAGGGTCAGTAGGGATAAATGGAAAACCTGGAATGGAGTTTGGAGTGGAGTGATTACAATTCAATTTCGATCTGGGAGTGGAAATTTTTGTCGCTCCACCCAACTGTTTTTCCTTCTTTGTATGGACGTTAGTTAGGGTAGACAACATTTTTAATACGAAAATAGCGTCAGTAGGGAGAAAACCTGGAGTGGAGTTTGGAGCCAGGAACATTTTTAATTTGAAAATACCAACAGTACTTGTTCAGTACTGTTCATTTCTGTACCTTGATGTAAGTCATTAACGAATGTCTGGGAATTTTTCATCAGTTCTGTCCCTGAAATATGGCTGGGATAGAAACACACACTCAAGTGGTCCAACTTTTCATTGAGTATGCATGTCATTTTTCTCTCCAATAGAAAATTTCTGCCTGATTTATTAATTGCTTTCTTAGGACAGTTGTCTGCTACTCACCGCTTGGCACAGTAAAGGCAGTGACTGTGACTGCTTTGATCTTGGAGCCCAGAACACAGCGCTTGTTATGTAAACCGATATGATGGTTAGGAGGGTGACACATTCTGAGCGAACTGGAGACGTTATTGGGGATGACAGACAGGGCCAGCTGGGGCAGGGGCCGCCGAGCGTGCCCTACTGTACTCTGAAAGACACGTCACCGAAGCCAGCCGGCCGCCTGCGCAGACAGCCGAGCAAAAGGCAGCCGGTTCAAAACAACGACAACACTGGTGTCGTCCGATCAAATCAAACAGAACCCCACAAACAGGAATTGCGAGCTGGGCGGTTGAAAATCTGAAGATAGTAGACGTTTGGGAAGGAAAGGATCAGCTAATGATTTATGTGTGAATGCAGGCTTGGATAAAGAAGGAACAGCTGAGTAAGGAATCAGGCCAGGTGTTTGGTCTGATTCCCCTGAAACGAGCAGAAAAGCAGAGTTGGTCTCTGGGTAAATGGAACACTTTATCCCTCAACTATCTCAGCAGAGCCACACACACGTGTACGAGCACACACACATATACGCAAGACAACGCAACACGGTTTCAACCAGTTAAAGCTGCATACCACATATCTAGCAATAGTTAGAGCATGCAAATACAGTAGGGCTTTTTTAATAATATGCTTTATTATTTGAGTTCAAACAACCAAACTAAACACTTTAATATATGTGAACAGTGGTTTTCAGCGTGTAATGATTTTCCCATATACCTCCATTGTAAGTAGATTTCTGTTTTCGTAAACCACATAAATTCACCCAAAAATGCAAATTCGGTCATCATTTACTCACCCTCATGTATGACTTCCTTTCTTCAAAAGAAGACCGTTTCAATCGCTTTTTACCCATACAATGAAAGTCAACGGGGTCCAAATAGGAACTTTGGACCCCATTGACTTCCATTGTATGAACACAAAAACTAATTTTTCAATTTTTTTTTCTTTGCGCTCCAGAGAAAAAAGTCATACAGGTTTGGAACGACATGAAGGTGAGTAAACGATGACAGGATTTGCATTTTTGTTTGAATTATCCCTATAAAGTTAGCATGAATTGAGTAATATGACATTTTTCGAGTGAAACGGGTTATTAAATGAGAGGACAGAACTTTATCCGTTGGAATAAATTGGACATTATATTCCAGAATGCAAGAGCCAGATCAACAGTGAGTTTGCTTGAACAGTGGCTAAATAGCTATTCTACTAATGGTGACCTCAGTGGACAAATATTGTAATAATTGAGGCTTTTTTGAAGAATGAGCAGCAATGAATCATTCACAATAAGACCAGGAATACACTTTATTGGCATCTCTGAAGAACATGTAACATCCATGGAACCTTTACATTGCACAAAAGGTTTTTCACTGTAAGTGAAAAAAGGTTCTTTAGATTATTCAGATGACCTTCACATTAAGAAGAACTCTTCACAAATAGGAACCCAAAATTGTTTTTCTATGGCATCACTGTGAAAACCACCTTAGTTTTTTTTTTTCATCTACATTGGCTGTTTAAATTTCCTACAAAATAACATGTGTACACACTGTAATCTAACCACTTTTGAAACTGCATTACCAGACATGTATGTGTTTAGCTCTGTCTTTAATTCACTGCACAGTGATTACAGGCTGTTGGGTGGATCTGTGGCGAGTGGAACCGTGGGCTGCTGTGGATGGAACATTGTGCAGTCAGGTGTTAGAGACCCAGCTGCAGGTCGCCTCGTCGTGTCCCATTGGCTGTGTCCATTAGGTCCCTGCTGGAAACGTTTTTCTCTGTAGAAATCAGTCAGTGCTTTCTCGTCTGGCCTGAGTCAATCAGGTTTGGGATTGGTGTGTGTGGGTGGTTAAAGTATTTGTTTCTTTCGCTCACCACATATTTTGGTGGCACTGGACCCACAGACTACTTGATTTTAATCCTGTCCGAATCCTGTTTAATCCTGTTTTTTCTTACACAACCATGGTAAGCAATTTATTTATTTATTTACTTGAGCTACATTAATGCACATTCAGACAAATATCTCTGGCCAGTTGTGTCTGGTTTTAAATGCAATAAGAGGCCTCTTCACCAGGATCAGGTAGACCCAAAACCAGCCTAATTATACACCACTCCTTAAAACCGATAAATGAACTAGACGTTCAGGCAGCCAGCAAATGTTCAGTTTAGAAAATCTTTACTTTTGCACATCTCTCACCCACACCCATGACGCTTCTCCCGGAAATACACATTAATGCAGCAATTACTGGTCTAAAACACCAGCGCCACATGGAAACCAAATTCCCTTGTGCCGTCGAACAAGCTGCTTTGTTGTAGTGCAAAGGTTTTCTCAGTGTGATTGTGCATGAATATATATATTCATTCCTTCATGTTTATTGTTTTGTCATTCATTGTGCTGGATTGGCTCCCCTGAGAACTTGGTGTGATCTGATTGGTGTTTAACTAAAGCACTCAGCTGTGGGAGATTGAAGCTCCCAATCGAAGATTAAATCAGCCATACAGGGCTCAAATTCATATTGCATGTTAGAGATCAGCGCCGGCCTCTCCTGCCCGGCTGGCAGAGTCCCATTCGTATTCGTAAGCAGTCTGGAAACTGGTTTCAGATGAGGAAAAAAACATCTTCCGACACAGGAAAGAAAAAAAAAAACTGCAGGAGCATGACTCCAAAACTGGCTCCTCTGATGTTTCAGCTTCAATGATTCTAAGCCTCAGCGATGTGCAACGTCAAGCGTTGCCACACATGGCATTCGTAAACAAAAATAGACAATGGCGAACTCTCACTCAACTGCGCAAAATTTCCTGTCACGTTATAACGTGTTTTTACGACAGTTTACAAACAAATGATGCGTTTAGACCTGGTCTAAATTCTGTTTTATGCACCGTATGATTGCGATAATGACTTCGGCTTGTTTTCAAATCGAAGATAAATGTTTTTGCATGTGGAAGGTTTGCCTGCATTTGATTTGTTTGTTGGAGCAACACGGCATAGACGGTGCAATGCAAATGCGCCCCTCTCTGTCTCTCTCTCTCTCCGTCTCTCCCATCTACCTTTCCCTGTCTCTCGTTCCCCTGGGATTCAGGTGCATGATGACACAGCGAGAGGTGGCGTGCCCTGTGGCTCTAGGCTTCCTTGCTCCGATGGAAACACTTTGCCTGTCACTGAACAGAGTTGGACAGGAGGAAAGAGAGATCGAGACAGACGGAAGGAGAGAGAAAAAGGGTGTCGGGGCAGGGCGGAGGAGTGAGTTTGGCACGCACATGCTTCTCTCCGTGCAACTTGTCTGTATCGTAACCCCCATCCTTTTGTTCTGTTCCCCTGAGTGCACTCGCGCTCACACTCGCAGCCAGAAAGCTCGTCAATCTTTGCCACATAACGCAGAAATGAGGACTAGGGCTGGGCGATATAGCTGAAAAAAAAAAATGTGTTTTGATATTTTTCACTTATTTGATGTACTTCTCACATGTCATGATTTATATATTTCCTCTAAAATGCTGTTTTTTTCTAATCAAATTAAATTAATGCAAAAAAAAAGTGAAATATGGCATGGTATTGTTTACATAAAGAGTGTTGACAAACAATTACACAATTAAAAATGATATGCATGCTTTGTTACTTTTATATTTAATTTATTGTATTTTACTATATTTTACTTATTGTATTTATTATTATATTATACTAATGTTATATAATATTGAAGTAATATATATTCATAAATATTTCTACAAAAATGTTTGTGTGTGTGTGTGTGTATATATATATATATATATATATATATATATATATATATATAATGCGTTACTTTTAGTTAATATTGTAGATTTAGACTACAGAAATACATATGTTAATATTTAATGTTAATCATTTAATGTGTGTATATACAAAAGCTGCACATACAAAATAATAATAATAATAACACCCAGGCACTTGAAGTGAGATGTCTCCTTACTGCCGACTGGGAAACACTCCTGCTCTGCTCAGCACTGCTGTATATGGCATGTCAAAATGCATTTGACTGAGCCGGTTGTGTACATCTACAAGTACGGTAACACAAGCTGCTGTGTTTGCTGGGAGGGATCTTGAGTTTTGTGTGTGGCACTGAAAAATTAATGGCCTCATACACAAACAAACACACAGATACATGCATGAGTTACTCCTGAAAGCTGCCCAAAGGCAAGCAGCCAGTTCTGGGTCGAACCCGCCACTTCAGCGATTTACAGGAGCAACAAGAGGAAAAGAATGAGAAGTTCTCATCTCGGCCTCTCTCTCTCGCTCATGCTTATCTCCTCTGATCTTCTCGGCTCTCCGGCAGTCTCAAGTGATGGTGGATCATGGCGGCGGACTGTGATTAAACACGAGGAATTAAACAGGAAGCACAAACAAATGTGTGCATGGGCTAACAAACAAGCCCATGTGATCAAAATGGTTGTTTGTGCACTTGAAACCACCTTTTTTGTAGCTTGGTTGCAAAATTTGTAGTTTTTTTATTATAGCATTCAAAAATGGGATTCATGATAAATGATTTCTCAAGGTAATAGCTCAACATGCTACAAATCAACAAATTACACATTATTGCTAATCCATCGGTGCGAGTGGAATATTATGGAAGCCTGTTTCTGCCACAGAATAAAATAAAATTAAAAAAATGTAATTGTGACTTTTTATCTGATTACATTACTGACAGAACTGTGATAAACTCATAATTGTACTCTCAAAATTGTGAGATATAAACTTGGAATTTTTGAGAACAAATGTCAGAATTGTGAGATGTAAACCGAGAATTCTGAGAAAATCAGAACTGCTAAATTTAAACGCTCAAGTCTAAGAAAAAAGAATTCTGAAAATTAACCAGAATTGTGAAATGCAAACTAGGAATTGTGAGAAAAATGTCAGAATTCCAAGATTTATTCCCAGAATTCTGAGAAAGTCAGAACTGCAAAAATTTTACTCGCAAATCTGAACAAAAAAAGAATTGTGAAAAATAAAGAGAACTGCGAAATGCAAACTTGGAATTGAGAGAAAAATGTCAGATTTCCAAGATGTAAACCCAGAATTCTGATTAAGTCAGAATTGCAAAAATTAAACTCGCAAGTCTGAGAAAAAAGAATTGTGAGATATAAACAGAATTTAGGAGCAAACTTGGAATTGCAAGAAAAATGTCTGAATTGTGAGATGTAAACCCAGAATTCTGAGAAAATCAAAATGGAATTGCGAGAAAAAAGTTTATCTCAAGCAAATCTGAATTTTCTTCTCAGAAGAAAGTCAGAATTGTGAGATAAAAGTCATAATTACCTTTTTTAAAATTCCGTATCGATATCGGGCTTCCATAGAACATGGCGATCTTGTGAAACTGATATTCAATAAACTTTCCCTAGTTTCAGCTGAAAGGCAAATGGAAGTAAAGAAGCAGAGGTAATAAACGTATTTTTTGTTGCCAAATTACCTGGCCAAATTACATTAATCAGTGTGATTTTAAACTATTCATGCAATAAAACCTGCTAATCTCTAGCAGATTCCCTACATTGGAGCTCTTCCCACTGACATGTTTTCTTAAACATATACTTATTCGAATAGCACCAGCGGTTTGTGTCGTACCACAGAGGGCACTTGGATAATGTACATGGGCTTCGTTATTTACAGAAACAATCTGGAACAGCAGTGAAACATTTCAGAGGAATTTGATTAAATTGCCGTTTGTCCGTGTTCTCTGGCCTGGAGGACCATTGTTAATCTGGTTGTAATGTGGCACTTTGCGCAATTCCAGCATGGCTGTCCAATCACTTACATAATCCCCAGACATGAGCCCACTGGCTTACGTCATTTGGTCACTGACAGCTGTCAACACACAACCACATTAGCAGCTGTCTACACACACAGTGCAGCCCAATGACATTGCCTCATTTAAAGGTGCAGTATGCAATTTTTGCACCACTGGTGGTCTAAAACAGAACTGCAAAAATAGTTTGACTGTTCAAACAGGTAGCAGCACCCCTCATGCCTTTGGCTGAGGCATATTTTTCAGTGAGATTTATTTATTTATTTAGGAGCTGCTAATAGCGTAAAAATTAAACACTGCAGCTTTAAGAAAAAAATAGCATCTTCAGTGATTAGCATCCACTGCTACATCTAATTTTATCAGGCAAAGACTCACTGTCTGCACTCCCATTGCTAGTCATGTCACTGCTCATTTGCATAAAGTGTAACGCTGTTCAGTTTAAGCTTAATGTAAACATAATTTTTTACTCGAGAATATGCGTAGAGTGCTTGCAATATAAATTTTGACGTTAGCATGGTACTCTCATACTATATGTTCGCAGTCAGATTTTTCGCACAGTGCATATTCTTTACACTGCACCTTGATTTTTTTGACACTTTGTCTACAAGGTGGCAGCACTGACCTGTTGTTTCACAGTCAAAAACGCTGACACCACATTGATGAGTGCTTGTGTGAGGAGGTTCAGAGATACACAAAACTCTAATCTAAACAGGTACAAAGACGTTTTTATCGGTAATAACTTCTGGAAAGAAATAGCGCAAACATTGTAGAAAGACAAAACTTTGAGAATACTTTGAAATGCTATGCATTCTGCCGTATGCATACACTTAGCGTTCGCATCAGATTTGAAGTATATTTTGGGCTTTAGTTGTACCTCAGTGGTTCAATGGCTTCAATCAAAATGAAAGACTTTTGTTTGTTTTGTCGCTGCTAGTCACTGTGAACACTGCTTTAGGCCTTCATGGTTTTGATTTCATTCATTAGTGAACAATTCTGAATATATGTGACAGTGGAAACTAATAGATTTGCTCAAAAAAGTGTTGGCTGTGTTTGGTGTACTAGTGTAATGGGTTAAGCTCTCAGCTTTATGAGTATGTGTCCTTATAGCATAAGCGGATAATCCTAATCCCACCAGGTTATGTCAACAATCCAACAATTCAGCGAGATTTTAGCCCAGAGCGGGAATAACTAGAGGCATTTTGTGCTGATTTGTATGCAGTAGGAAATGTGCCACAAATGCGTTGTTAGCGCTTTGGCCCATCGCTAGTCACCTAGCTTGATTTTCAGCACGCCAGACAAACAATATCACCAACATCTGTGTGGAGAAACAGAGATCAGGATGTTTTTATACTGCTGAACAGAAAAAAAGGCATATCATTTTGTATGCGCAGACCGGAAGGAGCACTCTGGAGCAGTTAGCGTTCAACCCTCCCCCACTAGCCCACTCCTAGAATCCTCCATTAGCAAGTGAACATTCCTGAATATTTCACGCGCCTTCGATATATTGTGTCAACATCACACTTTTCATCTCACTCTCAGAACGAACCTCCTCAGGTACAAATGAGGCGAGAGCACTTTTCAGAAGCGCTCAGCATGGAGAATGAGCGCCTTTGTGATGCTGATGTCAGCGCTAATGCGCTAAAGAATACAGAGCAACTGTGACAGTTAGCGCTGAGGTGTTAGCTGCGTTATGGTGAAATGATTATTGTCTTACTTTTTGATGAGCAACCTTTTGCTGCTGTTTCCATTTTTTTGTGGCTTTATTTGAGAAGAAAGGCTTGAATTGAAGCGTGATCGCGTCCCAACTTCAGCAGAGGAAAATAAGGGACAGTCGCAGTTTCATTTTTTTAAATGAAAATTAACCATGATTTTACAACAAATAAAACCAAGTTATAATAGTTAAACCATGGTAACCACAAATTAACCATGGTTGTGCTACACTAACCATGGTTTAACCATGATATTATAAGTGTAGTAAAACTGTGGTATGGTAATCAGTCCACCAAAAAAAAAAAAAAACACAAAAAAAACATGGTTACTACAGTTTTACTATAATAAAACCATGCTTATTTTCATAAGGGTCAGTAAAATAGAAGAAATTTGCTACAATTCATTCACTTTGATACTGTAATTTTGTTTTTGAGCTACTATATGAATACATTGTTAAAAACAATGTCATGCTGAAGAGTCACAATATCCTTAAAGTGTAGTCTAGCAACTTAGCTTAGCCTAGCTTAGCCTGTAACTTAGCAAGGGCTATTAAACATTGAAAGTGTCTGTATTTCACATTCAAATTTGTTTTCCACTGTAATCTGTCACTTTTAAAATTGCTGGTTGAATGCTAAACTGATTCAAATACAGTAGCCTAGCTAAAATATGGGACAAACTCCATCCCACATGGATGTTATACTGAATACAGCTCTTTTTTCCTTAAATATCAGGCGATCATACACATGCTTAAATGTAAGACACATTATTGCTGTGTTTCACAGTTGCAGCATAACGTGGCTAGGCAGTCTCAAAGAGCCAGACTGTCACAGATGATGGTGTGCTATGAAATATGGCCTCGGTCTGAATTTATGTGCATGAACTATGTGCTGTACCAATTAAAATGGCCATTTGGTGAGCAAGTGACAAGTGTGTTTGATGTTAGTAGAAACTGAGGGGATTCTGTTAGCAAGAGCAGGGGCTTTTCTCCCATGAGGTCTGATTTGAGGGCTGTAAAGGGCAAGGCAGAGACGGGGTCTGATTGAGATTGGGACAAGGAATGAGAGAGAGGGATGGAAGGCGATAGATGGAGAGAAAGATAGCATTAGCAGAGAGAGGGGACAGCAAAGTGACACGTCACTCCTCCTCAGGGCTATGTCTCGCTGTCAGCTCTGACTCAGTGACCTTGAAGTGGGCTCCAGGAAGTCACAACAGAGAGGACCGAACTAACAAGCTGCATCAGATTTGCTCTTTTCCACCACGCATTTCAACGTAGGCGCTATGGGAGTCATTTAGTGCAGGGTTTGATCTTTGACATTATCGTGGCCATGCGCCCTTTACTGTGCGCTTTCGTTTGTGTAATTCTGTGTGAGTCTGTGGTGTCTTTGATGTTCCCCATAGGCTGAGACCATCTTGACCAGCAGTGGTCGATGGCATGAACGCAGATTGATATGCAGTATCTGTCGACTCCTTGTCTGATTTTATAACTTACGTGGTGTATTTAGTTGAAAATAAATGTCTATTATTATTATTATTATAGTTACAGTATGCTTTCAAATGGTTAATATTTTTATATGATAATTTTTTCATTATTATTAATATTGTGACATGACATTTTTTGCAAATAAATACATTGAGTAATATTATGAACCTTTTAGCATATTGTGATTATTTAATAATCATTATGATAATAATTATTGTTATTTAGTCACATTGGGCTTTCTGAAGGGTTAATAATATAGTTATATGAGAAAATAGTCTAATAATAATAATAATAATATTTACTATTTTTCACAAGTAAATATATATATATATATATATATATATATATATATATATATATATATATATATATACAGTAGTTATATGAGAAAATTGTCTAATAATAAAAATACTTTATAGTATTATGTCCCGTGTCTATACATACACACACAGTTGGGAAGAAATTATAAAAAGTATTATTACATATTGTATTATTACTATTATTACATCCCAACTATATATGTTCACACACACAGTTGTAAAAAAAATAATAAAAAATATTATTACATGTACATGTGTATATGTATGTATTACCACACTGCGCAATGATAGTGACCGTAAAAAGCTAGGATTTTTTCATGTTAGCAGGTCCTAAAAATATAGTAATACCATAGTATTTTTTTTTTCCCCTAGAGGTTATTCAGTTATCTAATGTTGGCAAATACCGCCCTGTAAACATGTGGAACTATTCGAGCAACTGAATATCTCACAGTGTGTGTTATTAGGCAAGTGTGTTTGTATTGGAGCTGGATGAATTACTCCCCATCCTAATCTTGCTGTGAGGATTTTTTTCAGCAGAACAATTTTGGTTTAGCGCTCTCCGTAGACAAAGGAAGCTCCGATCCAGCACGGCAACCCGC
>JAFVLL020039886.1:0-43722 GCA_021397915.2 Tor tambroides | reverse complement strand
CGATGGCCTCCTTCCTCAAGAGAGTATTCACTTCTTGTTCCATTACCAGAGCCTGCTCGGGACCCACCAGTGTGGGAATGACCTCGTTGAAAGGCAACGGTGGAGCGCCGAACTGAATGCAACAGCTCTTTCTACAGTGTGCAGGACCCATCGAGACATATTTGGCAGTAGTTTCCACGCTGCCAAATAGTCTACTAAGGGAACCAGTCTCTCAAGACTGGCCTCTGGTGTGCTTAGAGCTGCTAGCTCAGTGTCCTGAAGCAGAGGACCGGCAGGGGACAGCTGCTCTAGCTGCTCTAGAGACCCCTGAAGGGGCAGCGAGCCTCTCAGTTCCACTACGTTTCCGGGTGGAAGAAACTAAGAGAAGCGCTCACTGGAGACCGCTGCGCCCTGGAACACTGGCAGGGTCGGCACACCAATCTCCTGAGGGCACTGAGGAGAGACTGGCACTGCGCAATGCGGTGTACCCTGCTCTTCCCCAGAGGGGCCTGCCCTCATAAGTCCTGGGCCATGGGCATCAGGACTGCCTCTGAAGCCTCCCATTGAAAACGATGGTCCTCAGACCCATGTCATCTCCTAGGAAGACTAGACTGATAGAACCAGAGTCTGCTCAGGCAGGACCCAATGAGACACACTTGGCAGGCGTTCCCACACCGCCTGGTGACCTACTAAGGGAACCAGTCTCTCAAGACTGGCCTCTGGTGTACTTAGAGTGGCTAGCTCGGTGCTCTGAAGCGGAGGACCGGCAGGAGACTGCCAATCTAGTTGCTCTAGAGACCCCCGAAGGGGTGGTGAGTCTCTCAGCTCCGCTACGAATCCCGAGAGCGCGCTAGATCTGGGGAATGCAGGTGGAGATAGGGCGAGCCCGTCTCGAACCCATCCGCCAGATCCATGTGCGATCCCCGCAATCTCAATCGCCGCCATGCCTCAGCAGCAGCGGGACCGGAACTGTGAGATCACAGGCACGGACACACTCCTCGGAGCGTGCCCGGCAAGAGCGAAACATATTGCAGCGTGGGAAAGCACAATCAGCCCTTCTTCCTTTTTCCTCGAGAGCTGACTGCATGATATCCACTCCTCAGACATGCTGCTCATTATGATATTCGTTCACAATATGCTTGTGCAAACAATATGCTTGTGCAACTGCTTTACAAAAGCTCATCGATGTTCTCCACGTCCACCTCGGAGGAGGAAGACAGGCGGAGCATTGAGCCCTCTCTCCGAGAGGAAGAAACCGCGGGGCAGGCTTCCTATCCCAGAGAGCGAGCGCTGGATCTGATGGGAAAGGAAGAAGATAAGGGCTCACCCGTCTTCATTCCCTCCACCTGATCCAGCTGTGATTCCCATCAGCGCAGCCGCCTCTCCGCCTCAGCGAATGTGGGGCCGGCACCGCGAGGAATGCTGGTGAAGGCTTCCTTCTCAAAGAGAGCCTTCGGGGAGCGAAGCGTACGCAGTGGAAACCGCTCACAATGCTGGCAGTCGGCCCCCTCGAGAGCCGACTCTGCATGCTTCGCTCCCAAGCAGACCACGCACAAACTGTGTGTATCCCCGCTTGTGATTCTTTTTCGTGGGCAGGGAGGAACACACAATCTGTAATGTGAACTGCTTTCGCCCTTATGTTTTGTCTTTGCCTCGGCTTTAGACATACTGGAGCTTTATATGTTGCTGGACTTGTAACTTGACAAACAACAGTAAATAAGACTCACAGAACACAGATCATGACTGACACACACACAGAGCTTTGCTGAATGACAAAAGCTAACGCCGGTTGCACCTCACCTGCTTTTATGCTTCCTGGTCGTTACGTCACCCGCCTGTGACGTCTCGCCCATCGTTTGGACTGATTACACAAATGATTCAGAGCATGGAATCGTTGAAGGCGTTCTCCTAGCGTTTTCCAACGCAGCTTGAGTTCCTGAAGGGGAACAAGAAATCACTGAGAAAAAAAAAAATAACGAACACAGTTTGTCACACAGTCACAAATTAGCAGAAGACATTGTGAAAAAAAAAAACAAGGTGAGAAAGCTCTAGAATCAAGCTTTCTGAAAACACAAAGTGATATTTTAGCATCAGCCTACAATGTCTTTAGAACAGCATACAATATTGCAAAAAATAACTTACTCTGATTATCCAGGATTACTAGATTAAATAGTGTGAATGTTGGCTGGGTTCTTCATTCAAATGTCACATGTACAAACACTGTGCATTTTATAGTCAAAGAGATTTGGCAAGCATTTTTGGCATGCATCAGAGCGACTCGAGGAAAGCTGACTTTAATTGTGGATGAAAGCACTTCATTAAGCAAGAAGTCTTGCCTAATTGTGTACCTCAGAACATCAGTTAATAGCTCAGAACCACTGACCTTCTTCTTAGATCTTATTGAGCTAGAGAGTACAAATGCAGATGGAATCAGTAGTACGCTAATCAACTGTCTGCAGAAACATGGTCTTGATGATACTTTTCTTAAAGAATGCCTTGTGGGATTCTTCTCAGATGGAGCATCTGTAATGGTAGGGGGAAAAAATGGAGTATACACAAAACTGAAAAGTATGTCCCAAGGACTTATTGGCTGGCATTGTCTAAACCAGGGGTGTCAAACTCAGTTCCTGGAGGGCCGCAGCCCTGCAGAGTTTTGTTCCAACCCTGCTCCAACACACAAACCATGTAGTTTTCAAATAAGCCTGAAGGACTTGATTAGCTGGATCAGGTGTGTTTAATTAGGGTTGCATCTAAACTCTGCAGGGCTCCAGCCCTCCAGGAACTGAGTTTGACACCCCTGGTCTAAACCATAGGCTGGAGTTGTCTGTATCAGATGCAATAAAACATTGCACAGAGACCAACCATTTCACAGTTTTCCTTGACAAGTTATACTGTTTTGTATAATCAGTCACCAAAAAAACCTAAGAGATCTTGAATTAGGTGTATGTTTGAAAAGAATTGGTAGAGTTCTAGGGATAAGGTAGATGGCCTCAAGCAGTCTGGACAATGCTGCAATATACAATCACCTCACAGCTGTAAGTAGAGATATGAGCAGAAATGCAAGTGAAAGATGTATGTATGATGGGCTAGAAGCAAAGTTGAGTTCAACTGCTTTTGTGCAGAACCTTGGCCAAGGTTCCACCTATGTGCCAAGGTTCCTGCTGCCAGCTGGTGGCGCTATGATTATAACTGAATATTGGCATGTCAATGTCTTCAAGCCAGGACTTTGATCAAACATATGAAGTTTGGTGCAGATTGAAAAAGGTATGTTAGTGTAAAACATGACATATCATGTTTCCAACAGGTGGCGCTATGATTATAACTGTATATTGGCCGGTATATTGCTATATTGTTTCATGAGTTCAAGCATGTTTAGGCCCTCAAAAATGTGATTCGTTTTGGAGAAGAAGAAACTGAGCAATTCCAATACTCGCACCATCAGCGCTCAGGCCCTAATAAGGACATTCTGAGAATGTTGTTCTAAGAATGTTTTCTATCAACATTATGAGAGCCGTCATTAAGTACAAATAATGTCCTAAATATGTTCCAAGAATGTTGTTCTAAGAATGTTATAATGTTGATAGAAAAACAATGTTCATCAAGTACAAATAACATCCTAAAGACATTCCAAGAACATTGTTTATCAACATTATAAGAACGCTCATCAAATACAAATAACATTGTTCTGAGAACGTTTTATCTCAATGTTACAAGCAGGATTGGGGAGTAACGGAATACATGTAACAGCGTTACGTAATCAGGATACAAAAATCTAGTAACTGTAATCCGTTACAGTTACATCAAAAAATATAATATTCAGATTACAGTAACATTTTGTAAAAAGTGGGAATACTATCAGGATTACATTTGTTTCATTTAAAATTATATATATACATATATATTTATATATAATGCTATATTTAGCGCTGCTTCATCATACAGTAGTTCCTGGTTCTGTTGACACATGTGCTTAAGGCTAGAAGGGATAGGTATGGCACTACTGGGCATGCGCACATCAACACAGCATAATTTTTGTCACACAGTACAACAATAATTATTATTTTTTAATTTTTGTAAGGGGTAGGTTTAGGGTTGGGGTAGGTGTAGACATTAATAAAACACAATCTAATAGGTAGAAAATTTATTTCATTGTTAATTTCCGGTCAGAGCTGTATCCCTTCTAGCCACAACCGACACGTTGACTCACGTGAGCCACATGCTGGTGCGTGCGCAAATAACACCTGTCTACAATTATTCTCCTCAAACACGGGATGAGACGCTGCTACAATTAATTAATTAATTAATTATGATGCTTTCTGCTGGGAAAAACGTTTTCGTGTCTGGAAATTTCACAGTTATTTTGTCTTCAAAAAGGATAAAGGAAATAACATAGTTGTACAGCGTAAGCTATGCATGAAGACTCTTGCTTTAACAAAGGCTACTCAACCAACTTGAACATTTGCAGGTACGACTAGCATGGAAATCATCATGTTAGCTAAAATTTAGTGTTTGTTAGTGATTTAAAATTCCATGGTGTGCATGACTGCAGGTGTATGTAGCGGAAAATGGGCTGGAAAATATAGAAATTAACACAAGAGTCCCCACACCCCGGATCAATCAATGAAATAAAGAAAGTTCATAGAATTTCACATACATTTCGACATGTAGGCTTATTTTAAAATAGACTAATATGTATATGGTGTACATTTTTTAATGTTGTGTATAAACTATATTTATTTTTACTTGTAATGTACATGTTAAAGAAATCACAAAAAATAATAAAAAATAAAACTAATACTAAACTGTATAGCCACTAGATGTCTGCATAGCCTTTTATATAAATTTATATATATGGGCTGTAATATCTAGATGGTGAAACAAGACACATTTTTTAATAGTTTCAAATAGTTTTTACTATAGTTTTTATTAGCTTTAATTAGTGCACGATGCATGATATTGGATTTTTGCCGATATCCGATATGACAATGTTTTTCAACTAATTTTGGCTGATACCGATATATCCCCTTTTGTTTGGAAACAACACCAAATCTCTTCTGTGCAGAAATTATAAGCAAAATATTCTGGTTAGTTTTTAACAAGAACTTACTTATTGGAATTAAATAAAAATAATTAAGTTTTTTTTTGATAGTACATTGAAGCTTTGAAAATAACTATAAATAAACTATATATCAATCTCTGCATTTTTTTCCCCCCAGAAAGATGCAGTGTTAACCCTAACATTTTATGTTAGGGTCAGGACAGGGAGGAGACCAAGGAATTCTCCAGGGCGGATCCGGGGACTCGGGAGGCCATGGCGGGACAGGAGACTCAGGGAGCCATGGCGGATCCGGGGACTCGGGAGGCCATGGCGGGACAGGAGACTCGGGGAGCCATGGCCATATTATTTTTTCGGGAGGCCATGGCGGATCAGAGGGTTTCCGTGGCCTTGGCCCGGCCACACAGGCAGAGACTATATGCCCCCTCCCCCAAAATTTTCTTGGGGAAGTTCCCCTCTGGGAGCCATTCAGGAGGAACGGGCTCTGTGGGGCGCTCTGGAGGCGCAGTTACAGGAGGGCACTCTGGAGGAGCGGGCACTTGGGGGCGCTCTGGAAGCGCGGACTCTTGGGGGTGCTCTGGAAGCGCTGTCACTTGGGGCGCTCGGGTAGCACGGAGCTGGACGGAATCAGCAGAGACGAAAGAGAGTTGGACGGTACCAGCGGATATGAAGGAGGGCACTTGAGAGGAGCAGGCACTGGAGGGTACTTGCGGGGAGCAGGCACTTGGGGCGCTCGGGCAGCGCGGATTCCTGGGGCGTTCTGTCAGCACTTGAACAGGAGGGTCT
The DNA here is from genome assembly GCA_021397915.2 of Tor tambroides. Lineage (NCBI taxonomy): Eukaryota > Metazoa > Chordata > Actinopteri > Cypriniformes > Cyprinidae > Tor > Tor tambroides. The sequence goes on along the minus strand of JAFVLL020039886.1, from coordinate 37,901 downwards.
GGCCCTGGAGAAGCGGGCACTGGAGAGACTGGCCCTGGAGAAGCGGGCACTGGAGGGACTGGCCCTGGAGAAGCGGGCACTGGGGAATGCTGACGAGGAGCGGGCACAGGAAAGCGCTGGCGTGGCGCTGGCACGGGAAGGCGCTGTCGAGGAGCAGGCACAGGAGTCCATGACATGCCCTCATGACTATAAGTACCCCCAAAAGCACGTGAGCATCCTCTTTCGGCGGGTCTGGGAGAGCCGTGGGCAGCGGCACAATCTTCGCCGCGGGCGGCGGCACAATTTCCCGCGAATGGCGGGTCTGAGGAAGCCGCGGATGGCGGCGACGACGATCTCCTGCGAAGGGCAGGTCTGGGAGAGCCACGGACGGCGGCACATACTTCGCCGCGGGCAGCGGCAGGCTGATGATCCCCGGGCCATCCTTGCGGGGAACCAGAATCAGCCTCCTCCTCATCGGTGTAGGTCGAGTCTTCTGTAACGGGTTGCTGATCCAGGAAGTAAGGACGACGAGGGATTCAGAATAAACAGGTTCTTTAATAATATAAATGAAATCAATAACAAAGAATACAGCACTAACCCAACGTTACTTTAAGACTCAACGAAGGTTAGAACAAAACTGAATGCTTATAAAGAAACAGGAACAAAGGAGTAAACGAGATGATTAATGAAACACAGGTGAAAAGACTAAACGATGATTAGCTAATGAAAGGAAACAAGAACAGGAAAAACCAAATATGGACAAAACGGAACTAAAAGGAAACTGACACGTGACAGTTTGTGTTTTTTTTTTTTTTCATGTAAGCTATACTGCCCTACAAAGGCAAAAGACCTTAACTCGCTGGAGTGAGAACTAAAAGACTAAAAGTTAAACGTGAGTGGACACTGTTTTGCAACCAATTTATTTGCTCAGTAATGTTAAAGAATGCTAGACATTACGGCTTTCATATTGACTTGAATGAAAATAGCCTAACCTAAAAGAACGACTTGTGGATTGATGTGAACACCAGCAAGCAGGAATGCTCAGAATGCTTGTGGATTAAACATCTCCAGCGACGTTTGTCGCCATGGATTGATTTTATCGGGTTACAAGGCAGGATATGCATTTAATTGCGAACTGATACTGATTTTATGATGCTACGGCATTCTAGTCCACACGTGTCCAACTAGAAGCGATAGCCTGGTGAATGATCTACATTACAAAAAGAAATATAATAATAATAAAAAAAATCTTTAAAGGTTATTCACGATTATGTATTGCTGCCAAGGTATCTAGTCTTTACAGTGCTTTGTTATATGGAGCTGTTTGGTAGATCGTGATCTATAATTCATTTGTCTAATAAAGTGCTTCAGTGACAGGTCAGATGTATGAAAGTATACAAGTTACACTGTAATTAAAACGCAGCTGTCTTTAATGGTCAGTAAAACAAAGTGAAAATACCTTATAGGCCTAACTTCAAGCTGGCACCATAACTTATATCGACCCGTGGCTAAACAAAGGCAGAACGCCATAACTCATTTTGAGCGTGCCAAACAAAGTGAAAGAGCCATAACTGGTGTTATACGGTGTTCTGTCTTGGTTTCTCTGGGGCCTTTTGAAGTTACGGTCAGGACGACCCATTATTTTCTCGGAAAAACAACGAAATTGACTCAAGATACTTATGCACGTGATAAAGGATGTCTTGAATGTCCCAAAAATATCAATAACTCATTTTCGACCAAAATCGAAGTTACGGACTTTTGCCTTTGCACGGCAGTATAGCTTCTGACCATTAAATAAAAAAATACTAATTATTTTATGACATCAATTACTGCTTTATTTAATCAGAAACACAGTCTAAATGTTATTTGTGTAGGCTATTTGACTTTTAATTTAATTAGAAGTAGGCCAACAGCGCTCCCTACGGATTAAAACTCCTTACCGAACGGGCATTAGGACCTGGGGTATGGAATGCCAAGCCTGCCATAATTAGAAATAAAGAAAGAAAGAAAGAAAGAAAGAAATGTACAAAGAAATGTAAAAAAGCAAAAATAAATAAATAAATATACAAAGAAAAGTAAAAAAGCAAAAATAAATAATTATTTATAATTTTATTTCCTTATGTATTTTTTTCATTTTATTCACATTTATTTATTTTTTTTATTATTTTTTTCATTTATACATTTATTTATTTCCACTTTTATTTATTTTCACATTTATGTATTTATTTACGTATTGATTTCTTTATTTATTTCCACATTTATTTATTTCTACATTTATTTATTTTCACATCTATTTATTTCCACATTTCTTTGTCTGTAGGGTAATGAGGAGGGCGTGTTTTATGTCAGGAAAAGCAATCGAGCCAGAGTAGTCCAGGGGTAAGCTTTGAGGCCACAGTGACACCTTGTGGTGCCCAAACGAAGTACAAGAAGTGTAGCCTACATGACTCACCTGTTGATAGTGTGGGAAGAATGACTTAGATGGGCGATATGGCCAAAAATCTATTTCACGGTTATTATTTCAGTTTCACGTTGGGGGTTGTTTCAGCTGAAGCGTGCAATCTGTGATCGAGTGCATTTTCTGAAGGTGCAACCGCTCTCTTATACGCGCTGTTTTTTTAGGTTTCACTTTCAACGCATACAAAGCATGTTTCCAAGATTCGGAATAGAAGGAGGTATCAGTTACTGTAGAAGATTTGTCGCCTCGCGCCACTTCCCGTGTGGACAGTCACCGCATCAACTGATTATAATGGGTTCTCTTGGTGTAGACACGGCTTTAGATACGGATTAATCACACATCTTAGGCTGGAAGTATCCAGAATTAGGTCAAACAAAAGGTGTCCATGGGAACGGAGCTAGTAAAACACATATGCCATGCATTGAACATACAAGCATCATGCTCATCCAAACAAAGCCTGCCGTGTGCCCTCAGCTTTTTGAGCTAACTGCATTTTTTTAATGTAAACAAAAACCAAAAACAACATTGACAGCATCAGAAACCAACCCATAAACTGATGTCCAGGGCATTTAAAAAAAAAAAAAAACTTATTAATGTATGCATCATGAATATGGAATGCCACGTTCTTAATTCCAATTGATAAATTCGGTTAAAATAATAAAGGGCTGTTACTAGTAAAAATCCAATCAGTGTCAACAAAAGCCATCAGAGACATCATTACTGAATGCATTTACACTGCAATTAGCCTACAAATGCATAAAATGTAATGAAATTAATGTTTTACATTTTGAAGGCAGAAATATGTCAATATGTCATTCAATTAAATGATACGTTTAATATGAAACTAAAACAGACACTAGGTGGCGCCAAGTCACTGTCTTAATGAGTGAGTTCAATCCTGATTCCTTCAAATAGGTTACGCTGATTACGAAAACACCACTTGTTGCCGCGGTTCAGCTGTGGATTTGTTTCTGTGATAATTATATGTAGGCCTATTTAAAAATAAATAAAAAAAAATCTTTTCATGACAAAATGATCAAAAAGATGGCAGGTAGGGGACATGTTCGGGGGAGCACAACTTCTTATGTTGAGAGAACGACATTTATTTCTCGTGGCCTTTAATGCACGAACCTGCGTGACAACCTCAGATATTCAGAAATGGATATTATGAATATATTAATATTTTGTTTTCAATTTTAAAAAGTGCAGAATTAAGAATTAGTATATTAACCCATACTTCACATATTGTGCAGGCCAATATGTAGCCTAATATTCTTCCTTTCTTTATTATTATTAGTAGTAGTGTTAGTATCATCAGCATCATCATTATCATAGCCTATATCCAAAATAAGCGGCTATTTGCACTAAGTGTAAATTCAACAGTAAAAAATATGCTAGGACACTATAAAATTGCAAATTTGGGAGAAAAAAATGATCACACATACGTCATGTTTTGCATTTAGAAATAATTTTTAACACTATAAACAGCTATAGGCTATATTTCCCCTCACTACTCATATCGTCTAAAGTTAACAGTATTCAGACTTTAATAATTGTCAGGCCAAATCTAATTAATTTAAAGTGAAACTGAAGCCCTCTCTCATTCGGCATGAATCCAAAAGTTTCCGTATTCGCCACATATTGGATATACTTCACTCACATTTTCGGCCTAAAACATCATTCACATATAACAGCACAGTGAGGCTGTGGTCACACTGAACAGTACGGATTTTAATGACATTGACATTTATATATTTCAGTGATTTTATCAAGAAAACTACAGCTAGCCAATTTAATAGTAATATAATAATAATCCTTATTTTCTATTGACTTTTACTGTTACATCTCAAAGCGCTTTGCATAAACAAAAAAACATCAAAATACACCATCAGATTATAAAATGTGACCCTGGACCACAAAACCAGTCCTAAGTCGCTGGGGTATATTTGTAGCAATAGCCAAAAATACATTGTATGGGTCAAAATTATCGATTTTTCTTTTATGCCAAAAATCATTAGGATATTAAGTATAGATCATGTTCTATGAAGATATTTTGTAAATTTCTTACCGTAAATATATCGAAACTTCATTTTTGATTAGTAACAGGCATTGCTAAGAACTTCATTTGGACAACTTTAAAGGCGATTTTCTCAATATTTTGATTTTTTTTGCACCCTCAGATTCCAGATTTTCAAATAGTTGTATCTTGGCCAAATGTTGTCCGATCCTAGCAAACCATACATCAATGGAAAGCTTATTTATTCAGCTTTCAGACGTTGCATGAATCTCAATTTCAAAAAACTAGTTTAAGACTAGTTTTGTGGTCCAGGTTCACAAATAAGCAAAAGAGGAGAAATACATTCAAATCACTTGAAAATAAAATAATATGGAAATAATAAAATGATTTTCTACCAAAAGAAAATTATTCAGAGCAACACATCGACCATGAACCTCACAAAAATCCACAAAAAAAAAAAAAAAAAAAATTATATATGTAAGGAATTGTTTATTTATTTGGTATGAAAATTTTAAGTTTATAAATAAGAGTTTTGGTTCTAAAATAGGGTTTTAATTCTGACATGATAAATTTGCTTTGGATGAGCGCACCGGCACATTCACTTGAATTATTTTCTTATAATAGCATAAGAACTTAAATAGTTGTTTTTGGTCATAATAGCAGAACATCATTCATATAGCTACTTTTGTATATTAGGCAGCTTGAAATATGGAATTGAAATAAACTGTCAAATTGAAAACAAAATATACAACTTTATAAAAATATGCATAAATAACATCTTTTGCATCACTCAAATCGTTGTTTTTAATTAACCCTTAGTAAGACTAATTAAATCAGCGTGCTGACTTGACTAGCTATAAATAGTAGCCAATATCGTGAAAGTGCAACAAAGTGTACGTTTACAAATAATGAAAACATAAATGGGTTTTCCAAGTAATTTTTACTAAATATTTAATAATATATATGTGAATTATATTTTAAAGTGATATTCTAATATAAATAGGCTATTTTATGGATTAAATTATCAGACACCATCAGACAACAAATTCTCATCAAAAGCAGTCTGATCTGGCCGTGGTGTTTAACTACAGAATGTTGTTCCTTGCACCACCTGGTGGATATTGTGTGAAGCACAACAATATTTTTAAAAATCTGAAAAGTGGCCTGCAGGGAGCTCTGTGATCAAGCGTGGCGAATCGCTTGCTCCCGCGTGACAAAATGTGCATTCTTAATGGCCACATCTGTATGTCATGCTTCATCTCAGCTGGAGTGACAGGCTCTATTGCATCTTTCGCCAGCAGGACCGCAATCTCCTCGCACAGGATGGCGGCCTCAGACTGCCACCAAAGTCTCGAGAATGGGGGGGGGGGTGGCCTGCCGAACTGAACCACGTAGCCGAGACGAATTGCCCGAATGAGCCAATGGGATGGGTTGGGTAGTGCTAGCCACAGCCCCAAGTGGCACCAAAGGGACAATCGACATACCCGTGGTGGTGCAGCGGTGGGGAATCCTGCTGGTCATCCCAGAAGGCTTAGCATCCTAAGTCATATGGACAGGATTTTGGTGTCCCCGGAGGGACTGGCTAGAGACGTGGGAGGAAGCGGTGCATTCTCGAACCACCATCTCTTGGCCACTGGCGATAGGGTGCATCGTAGGTGAAAGTGAGGAAGTAGTTGCAGGAAGCATGCTTCGGTGTTGCTTCAGCACAGGACGGGGCTGCTGTGGAAGACAGGAGGGCGCCTACGGCAATGAGCAGGCTGTTGGCCGGCCCTCGATGGAATGGTGGCAGATGATTACGTCGGGCCAAGATGTGCTTGATGGCCTCAGTCTGCTTCTGTACTGCCGAGAACTGCTGGAAAGTCCTTGACACTGTCGCCACCTCCCCTCCAAAGCCTATAAGCTGACGTCAGCGCTTGCTGCCAAAGCTTACAGTGCTGCAGGCCTTGGCAGCAAGCGCTGACGTCAACTTATAGGCTTTGGATTTGTATAGCGCTTTTAACAATGCAAATTGTGTCAAAGCAGCTTTACATCAGCTTGATATAAAGCTGGGTGGCTTTATATTAGCTTTACAGTATTTAGACAGGTGCGGACAATTCTTCGAGGTGGCGGCATTGTGCAGGCACAGGTGCACCGCAACCCCTCTCTCCACCAGGGGTATGTCAACGTACCCTCTAGCCACCCCTCCATCGAGGGTAGTGAGGACAGAGGAAGACCGCCAGCTCTGGGTCCAATTCGGCGGAAGACACAACACCCGAGGGGGGCAGCCCCACCGAATCTTCATCCTAAGAGGACGATATATCAACCCCCGATGCTGCTATCAACATCTGATCCCCCGGAAAATAAAACACTGGGACCAACATGAGATGGGCCAGCGGAATCATCCAGCAGCTGTACAGAAGTGAGGAGTGAGATTTTCTCTCACTGTTATCCTCAGATCTCCTAGAGCACTAGCTGGCGATCTGCTGCTTGGAGCAGAGAAACGAGGATGGGTAGCGGCAGAGGGGTCTTGTCCTTTCCTCAAAAAGGAGAGACATGATTGCAGCAATGTCATGGTCATGTGCTAGCAGTCCAGGCATGAACTATCCATAAATGCATCTTCAGTGTGTTGTAAGCCCAGACACAGAAGACAGGAATCTTGGTCATCATCAGAGAACAGGAAACAGCCACAACCAAGAGGACATGGACAGAGCGACATCTTTAAAAATCGTAGGCCATCCACAATTTGCTCTTTTAGGGAAACTGCTCTTTCAGTGCTGAAGTTCCTAGAGGAATCATGCTGCAAACAAGGGGGGCACTGCTGAATGTGCCTTCTCACCAACAAGAAGAGAGTCCACTATCCACTACCCAATGTTATTCATGCAAGCGACATCTCTTTGTCTTTTATGAATTTGCCATATCAACATCAAAATATCCTTAGAACTTACTAGTGCAATTTGTAGGAAATAAAGGGGTTAAAGCAAAAAAAAGAAAATACTGAGCCTGAACTTTTTTCCCGAGGGTTGGGGGGTTGCGGGGTTGGGCACATACACAGGGTTATATTTGGCAAAAAAAAAGAACATTATTTGAAAATGATTTTCTTTGAAACTAACTAGTAACGTATCTGCCATTGCCATTAGCCCTTGTCAGGCTCAGACTACAGATTATGTGGGCTATTTGAAACAGCAATACCAAGAAAGGTTACTCACTACAATGTTGTGCAAAACATTTAGGATGATTTTGATATCAAGTTTTGCAGGTTAGCTTTGTCCTTGACAGGGTACAAGATGAACTACAATCTAAACATGACATTTCTGAAATTGTTTTGTTGAAAAGAAATAATGATAAATTAAATACTAGTAAATGAATAAAAAATAGGAAATAATACAAAGACCGTTTACTACAGAAAACTACAGTTCAGTTCAGTTCAATTAACACCAACAAAAACATTAAAATGCTCCAAGAACTGGTAACTTAAACAGTGTTCATACAGACACTGCAAAATTAAATTCCAGGACTTTCAAGGACTTTTCAAGCACTACTTTTTTTGGTTTTCAAGGATTAAAATCAGATCTCACTTATTAAACAATATTATTATTGGCTTTTAAATTCTAATAAATAAACTAATAAAAATAAATGGTACAAATAAAGTGCATCACATGCAAAGAATGCAATGACCATGTCAACTATGGCAAAGTTATTGCTTTCCTTATTCAAACTGATTTTTTTTTTTTTCATGAATATATGGTTGACCTGAAGAATGAAAGCTATATCATACACTTTTATTATGAGCTATATCACTGCTTATCGACACTAGGGGTGTGACAATACACTTAGCTCACCGGATAAGACAAAATCCAGATATTCGGTTCACTGGGACGAATGTTTTAATACTTTAAGAAATTTTCAAATGACAAAATATATGTCTTTTAATCACAAAAAGTAAAACAGTGCATTAGTATTTTGAAATGTTTTAACTAATCTATGGCTTAACTGATGACTATTTTGCTAATCAAGTAATCTACTGATTATTTTGACAAGTGAGTAATCTGATATTTTTACTAATACAAATAGAACTATGTGAAAAAACAGGCTTTATTGTGACTATATTTACTGTATATATAAACTAACGATGAGGCAATAATAATTAGCTCAAATAAATTATCAAAACCAAGTACATGGTTTTATTGAACAACACTGACTACGTTTACATGCGCAAGAATAATGCGATTATTTCCAATAATCAGAGTAAGGACTTAATCGCATTATGATGTTTACATGTCAAGAGCAAAGCTCTTACTCCCGTTTACATGCAATTTCCATATTCTTATTATTCGATTCGATTTTTTTTTTTACTGCCATTCACATACCCCACAGCACAGCACAAATGATGGACTCAGAAAGAGCGTTTTACTGGCCGCTGTTTTAATTTATTTACATCTTATGCAAAACACTTTTGTATGGTTGTATTTAGGGCTGGACAATATCAATACGTATCGCGATATATATTTTTTCAGTAACGGTGATATGATTTTTACACAAATTTCCGATATTTCAACATGCATTACCAGTGTTTCCCATACTTTGATTTAGGCTATTTGTGGAGTTTGAATTTGTTGAATAAACATGAGCACTGCACGGGTTTCAAAATCAAAACGCGGCGTGGGTGATTTATATGAATGTATCTCTGAAGGGAACCGACTGTCTTCAGAATAGTTTTGATGGCATTTTCATTTTATCTGATAAAGTAGGGTTCATGAGTGGAGCTGCTTAAGCCGGGCTCACACTACAGGAGTTTTAAAATCCTAACCGATTATGAAATCTGGCTGCAGCACACACATAAGGAGAATCTTCGCAGATTTTCTTCCCTCAAATCTTAAACATGCACACACTACAATATTTGAATATCGTGGCGCATCACACACTACAAGATATTAGGTGCGTTCGACTTCATGCAGCACTTAGCAGACCAATCGGCGGCTGACTTGAAGCAGTGCATGCCGGTTAGAAATTTAGTCCGAACCGGTGCCGACGCCACGTCACTGTCACGTGTGGCATCAAAGTACCGCGATAGCGTTTCGAGAGCAGCCGGCTGACTCAAGCCTGGTTTATATGGTTTATACTCGACGCGTCCGCAAGTTCGCTTGGGTGCGCGCGCCAAATATGACGTCATCGCGGTGTTAGCGGAAGTTCGCTTTGGGTGAGCGCGAACTCATTTCGCGTGGCGGTGTGCACGACATTTTTTGTGACTCGAGCGAACAGCTCAAGTGCGGGGCGCCGCAGTCAACATGAACAGCTTTGAAGAGATTTTGGCTGAACAGGTACGCTCTGTACAGACATCTTTATGATCCATCTACGTGATCATAAGGACGCCAGATGGCAAATACTTGGCGTGAAATTGCAAACTGACCGGGGGAAGGAAGAAAGTGTTTTTCAGTCAAGTTCTTTGAGGTTCTGGACAAGCAAGCTTGACTGCTTGAAGTGACAATGTTAATTCATGAATCAATTGTTTGTAAAGTATGTTACAAATAACATCAATATGTAATATTGCTGAAGTAGTTGTAACGGACTGTTCCGAATTCCTCACCTTTAAAAAGTGCCATTATAGCATTTTTCAAAATTTTCATAGAATTTAATTGTTTACACTTTGTTGACCCATTCTTCTTATTTTTGTGGACTTAATTTTTCTTTGTAATTTTTACATTCTTCTTATTTTTGTGTACTTAAATTTTCTTTGTAATCTTGAATGATCTGACGTAATTCCGGTAAAATTCCTACTTCTCTTCTACTTCCTGCGGATTTAAAGGATGATTTCGTTTGTGCGCCCCCTGTCGTTTCAAAGAATATCTCAACGGCGAACGCGTCAAGTATAAACGCCTCGTCCGTTTGGGGAGGTGCGCGCGCAGTCAGCGGAGGCTCGCGAAGCGGAGCCAGGCGCGAGTATAAACGAGGCTTGAAGCCGGCGCAATTTCTCCAGAGCGACTGCGGGAGCGCTGATGACGACACAGCTATTTCACGATTGGCCAAACTCACCACATGACAACAATGACGTGTGTTTCTAACATCTTCAATTCCAATACTGCTCACAAATCTGTTTTTAGAACAGTAAAAGCTTTTTTACTGTATAGTCGCAATGTTATATTGAGACACATTTAATAAAAAACACTGATAAAAGCAAATATACCCCCACTTTATTGGTATTTATATAGTATATGTTTATGTTGAACTTCATTCTTGAACAGGTGGCCCTGTATTAAGCAGTATATAAAAAGTGTTTCTGTTGCTCATGAAAACGTTTCTGAAATGTCTGTGTATTTGACAAATATTGCATTTTATTCACTTCATCTGTGATAGAGTATGCAAACACCGCGTGAGGGTCACTAACGGGAGCAGAAAGTGTCTGGCTTGAAGTGTCCGTTTTCAACTCCTCCCCTGACTTCAAGCGGCTACTCTCGTTGATCGCTGCCTGTAGCCGTGCTTCAAGTCGAACGCACCTTTTGTTAAGATTATCACGCCAGACTGAGCGCCTCACGTGATCTCACGCAGCAGCTGGTCAGCAATGTTTACATATGTTAGCTAGCATGCTAGCAGCTTTCTGCACTCACCCGGTACGTTCAAAAATGAGGCGATTTCACCCCGGCGCTTCTCTTTCTCCTTACGGTTGTGATACGTTTTCGACACATTATAGGGACAGTGTTATTACAAAACTTTAAGAAGCCGTTTCCTCCGTCTCCACTATCCAACGGACCTGTGCAGCAGCTGTTTTGCTGTCGCGCATTGGCTATTGTGAAAGTACTGACGTAATCAGCCGTCATCATCCCGATTTAAATCATGAATATCAAACATGTTTGATATGATCGGGGTGGCCCCGATTTGTGTACGAGCAGATCGGGAGGGGAGGATTAATTTTTATAGAAATTAATACTTTTATTTAGCAAGGATGCTTTAAATTGATCAAAAATGATGACAAAGACATTTATAATGTTACAAAATATTTCTATTTCAGATAAATGCTGTTCTTCTGAAGTTTCTATTCATCAATGAAACCTGAAAAAAAAAAATTCTACTCAGCTGTCTTCAACATAATAATAATAAATGTTTTTTTGAGCAGCAAATCAGAATATTTGAATGATTTCCGAGGGATCATGTGACTATAGTAATGATGCCGTCATCATCAAATTCAGCTTTGAAATCACAGGAATAAATTACATTTTAAAATATATTCAAATAGAAAACAGTTATTTTAAATGGTAAATGTTTCAAAATGTTACTGTTTTTGCTGTATTTTGTTAACAATTGTTTTTATTGGGTTTTATTTTGTGGAACAGTACTACAAAACAAAAAGCAGCTGTACAAATTTAAAACCCACCCCAACCCATCCCACCCCTTGGTAGACTTAAAAAAATATATAAAAATAAATAAATAAAATAAATAATAATAAACACATTAATTAAAATTAATAGATAAACAAATAACAATAAAATAATTTTTACAAAGATTTTAGAAAAGAAGACACAACGTTAAAAGCTGAATGCCATGAATTTACAGTTTTCACGTTAGATCCATGTATACAAGAAGTAGAGCGTTCCATTGAGATAATGTCCAACAAATACACAGTCCAGGTTCGTCTGTCCATTGTGTGAGAAGGGTTCCAACGGTTGACTAGCAATTTTTTTGCTGCTGTGAGAGCAGCTAACAGTAAAGATCTTTGTCGGACGGACAAGGTGAAGTCCCAAAAGTCATTCATGAAAACGTGGCGCGGAGTCAAACATATCTCAGTACCCAACAAATATGATAGGTCCTGTGAGATCTGGGCCCAAAAAGGTGAGAGAGAGGGGCACTCCCAAAAAAAAAGCAAAAACGTGACTAAAACTCCTTGGGAATAGATATTACACTTAGGAGAAGATGACAGATTCATATAAAAATGTTTCATTGGAGTCAAGTAAACCCTATGCAGCAATTTCCAATGAATCATTTGGTGATTAGGGTTTTTAGAAGACAATTTAAACATACCCCATACCTGATCGGAAAATAAAACATGCACATCCTCATTAAGATCCTTAGCCCACACAGTTGTAATAGATAAAGGTTTGTATGAATGCTCAAGAAGAAAGAGATAGATGACTGAAGCAGAGGAGGGAAATTCCTCAGAAGGAAGGATTAGTTTGCGCAAAGGGTGAACAGGCAGTTGAGAGTTCCAAGGCACCCCATACACCCGTAGGGCCGATCTAATGTGCAAATACATATGTTTTTGCTGTATTTTGGATCAAATAAATGAAGGTTTGGGGAGCAGAAGAGAATTCTTTAAAAAAATAAAAATCTTACTGTTCAAACACTTTTGACTAGTAGTGTATGTTAGCCTGTAGTTTGAAGTTAAAGATATTAATATTAACAAGATGAGTCTGAGATGTTTATTTGACAGTGATTTCACATTTCTTGTTTGTATGAAGGCTAAATATAAATAAAAGGTGAACATTAATTCACATTAATATATATATATATATATATATATATATATATATATATTTTTTTTTTTTTTTTTTTAAATATTACATAGTTTTATAGGAGGAGCTCATGACTTGGCAAATTCATTTTTCATAACCCTGCTGAAAAAACCAGCATATGCTGGTTAGGTATGTTTTGATGCTGGGATGCTGGTCCTTTGCTGGTTTAAAAGCTGAGATTTTTGTTGGCGTGGTCTCTTTGGGTTTATGCTGGTTTTTGCTACTTATGCTGGTCCTTTGCCAGAATATGTGCTGGCCCTATGCTGGTCCGACCATCTTAAGACCAGCAAAGGACCAGCATAAACCAGCAAAATACCAGCATAAACCAGCAAAGGACCAGCATAAACCAGCAAAGGACCAGCATAAACCAGCATCCCAGCTTCAAAACATACCTAACCAGCATATGCTGGTTTTTTCAGCAGGGAAGTTTGTACAGACATCTGTTGTGGGCATTCTTGGCAATTTTTTATGAGGCTTTTTTAAATAGTGTTCATATCAATATCGGAATTATATCATATCGACCGAAATTAGGAAATATGGTGATATACATTTTGGCCATATCGTCCAGCCCTAGTTGTATTCCACGCTTTTTCGGCGCCGTAGAAATGTGATTAGTTTGCCTATACACTGCCGACGCGTTCTACTTGCTGTTTCTGGATGAGGAACAGAGACTGGTGGCAGCAAGTTGTGTTTTCCCCAGAAATGCAATGCTTTCTTCCCCGCCATCGTTTCTAATCTCCGTATTATTACAGGTGAGCGTCACGTCATCCATGTATGTCACGAGCGCATGCACACTTTGGTCAGAGCGGCAATACTGCGATTAAGGTGTTTACATGCCTGTATATTTTGATTAAAATCGGCGTACGCTTAATACGATTATGCTTGCTGTAATTATGAGCTTAATCGCATTATTTAGATCGAAGTATTGCGTTTACATGAGGTAAAGTTTAATCGCAATATTGCCAAAATCTCATCATAATCGTATGGAGGTAATTTAATGACTAAAATATTTGCATGTGTAGGGTAAGATTTGTGCAAGTGTACATAAGATTGCAAACGTAAATTAAATTTGCATGCGTAAGAGAAGCTTTGTAAAGGTGTAAATCATGTTTCAAGCGCAAGAAAAAACGATTTGCAGCATTTTGCCGTCACTCGTAAGTGTAATCCATGTATTGTGAAACTGCAGCTTCATGCTAACACAAAATAAATATGATCTGCATTCTTATGACTTCCATTTTTCCACGCTTACACTTTCGGCACGGTTTTTTCGCCAAAATACTGTCAAAAGCACTGCAAGTCTGTGAACAGTGATTTGCAAGCGAAAACAAGTTTAAAGAACTGCAAAACGGATTGACCGCGTAGAACCAATCTGTATGTGTAAAAAAAACAGACTGTCAAATGTCTAAATGACTTGTTGTGTATGTAGGGCAAAAAGTTCCCGAAATAATCCGATATGTACAGCTCCGTCTTTCTTTTATCTGCGCTTACAGTTTTGGCACGATTCTCTCAGTAAACTGAGTTTTGCAAGTGTGAAGGGGAGGGCGGGTCCACCTTCTTTTTGTAGCCAATCAAATGAGGCTCTCGCTGACTCTCCATTTACTCTTATCTGATTGGTTCAAATAAACACATCATACGCCAAGACATTTATCTTCATTTAGTTCGGGAACGTTCTCGCTGCCGGAATGATACTTTTAACGTACACATACAGTAAAAATAAATAAATACCAACTTAATTAAAACATGATATTTTATAAGTTGTGTACCATTAGGCTATGTGTTCATACTGAATTTCGAGCTGTGTAGTATCCTTCTCCTCCTAAACAGGCTATATGATATATTTAGTTTATTGTAATATTATATTGTAATTTTGATGATAATTAAAGAAGGCTTAGTATCTGCACTAGCCTAATACATGCGTAAGTTCACCTGTCTACTGATCAGGGATGGTTAAATTTTTTAACAAAAATTTGGTTCAATAATAATTGAACCAACAGAACCAACAGTAATATTTTTATTCTTTAACATGTAATTTAAGGGGACTTTACAAAATATTACTAAAATATTTATTAAATATTTAGCTCTAACTTATTCACCATTTATCATCTGTAATACCATCGTGTAACCACTAGATGACTGTTTAGCTCTCTATATATAACAATTAGTTACTTGAATTTGGATATATATTTAGACATTATTAAATACATATTTAGCAAAGTTTTTTACTAGTCAAATATGGACACAAAGAAAGCATTTTGTTACTCATTCTTGCTTCATATAATAGCTTGATCGGTCACATGAAAGTAATCAGAATCAATACTGAAATTTCAAAATATACAATTGAGTGTTAAAAACCATAAACAGAGACATGGTTTGAAAAATTGACAAATTCAGATTTAAGTAGCTTTATTGGCATTGTAAAAAAGGTTTTACAAAGTATAGCACTCTGATACCATAGTGTTGAGCATTATCACATAACATCATTTTGATTATAAAGTTTAACGTCAGTGGTGTAAGCAGATTAGAAAATTTCAATGTAAAGCCAAACCAAACCAAAAAAATGTAACACCAGCTTACAATTCAGTATGAACACATGGGAGTCTAGCCTAAAGGAACACAACTTATGAAATATCATGTTTTAATTAAGTTTTTATTTATTTATTTATTTATTTTACTGTATGTGTACGTTAAAAGTATCATTCCGGCAGCGAGAATGTTCCCGATCTAAATGAAGATTAATGTTTGGCGTATGATGTGTTTATTGAACCAATCAGATAAGAGTAAATGGAGAGTCAGCAAGAGCCTCATTTGATTGGCTACAAAAAGAAGGTGGACCCGCCCTCCTCCTCACGCTTGCAAAACTCAGCGAGTGAGAGAATCGTGCCAAAACTGTAAGCGCAGATAAAAGAAAGACGGAGCTGTACAGATCGGATTATTTCAGGAACTTTTTGCCCTACATACACAACAAGTCATTTAGACATTTGACAGTCTGTTTTTTACACATACAGATTGGTTCTACGCGGTCAATCCGTTTTGCAGTTCTTTAAACTGTTGTTTTCACTTGCAAATCACTGATCACAGGCTTGCAGTGCTTTTGACCGTATTTTAGCGAAAAAAACGCGCCAAAAGTGCAAGCGCAGAAAAATGGAAAGCGGAAGAATACAGATCATATTTATCTTGCTAGGCATGAAGCTGCAGTTTCACAATACGTGAATTACACTTGCAAAAAAAGTAAAATGCTGCAAATCTTTTTTTCTTGCGCTTGAATCTTGATTTGCACCTTTGCAAAACTTTTCTTGCGCATGCAAATTTAATTTACGTTTGCAATCTTATGTACACTTGCACAAATCTTACCCTACACATGCAAATATTTTAGTCATTAAATTACCTCCATATAATCGCATTAAGAGGGTCCATGTAAACGCACTCACTATTAAAATACGTAATATGCCTATATTATAACAAGTACCTGCAGAGGGCGCCAATGGCCTGGTGATGTTTCATGTGATTCAACGACGTTTAAAGCCATTTAATTGTAGTATTTGGCCACATGCAAAGTCAGACACTTTTATTTTGAAATCGCGATGTACAATAAATCGCATATTTAGAAATATGTTGACGTACTCTCCTGTGTTGGCGTACGTTTATAAATGATTTACGTTACAAATCAAGTGAGTATTCCCAGATGAAGAGTTTACCATAGATCATGTGTGAACAGGACCTTTTCAAAACTAGCCTAAATTTGTTTTGGCAATCATATTGTTCTTATGGAAATGACGTGATTACTCTGAGCAGTTTACAAAGCTCAGCTGCTATTTAAATAGCTTTTCTATGTAAATATGGCACTAGATGGACATCTTTGATCATGCCTCGCAGCTTTTTTCAACGTGTCGCGCTCGAGACCCAGGCTTCTTTTCCACTCATCAGCTGGATAATATTATGCACGTCTTGTGTTTGTGTTTACAAGAGCAAATTTCTGATTGGATAGTAAAGTTAGTTTGGTTGAGAGTGAAAGCTGTGCTCCTCTCATACATTGGTAGGAGAACTCATGAACTCGAACGTGATATCAACAAGTGTTTTTTTTTTTTTTAAATGTAGGAGGACTCTCTATTTTTTCCCGCAGCCAAATGTCGCACGCCGGAGGTCCAGCACGGTGCCGGAGAACTTTAAGCCCTGGAAATAACATTTAACATTTTCACACTTCTTCTCAAAATCACAAAGAGAGCCTTTTGATTGACAACAAGTTCACTGCACAAGATCTACATTGCACCCTTGCACCTTCTCAAACTGTTAATGTTATGGTTTTGCTCATTTATAGTATCTGTAGGAATTGTTTTCCCCTTAAACTTGATTAGCTAATAAATAAAGCTTTTTTATCCCATTAAAAAAATCCGTTTTAATGAAAGGGCCAAGCATCCCCATCCTTTTAGAGTTTATACTATACTGAGAAAGATCTTTTGCTGCTTTCTCTGTCATTTTTCTGTTCCTTATTTGTTTTAATGAAACAATAAACAAAGCATCATAGAGGAGGAACTCTTTTATTTTTCTTATACGTTTGTTTATAGAGTTTGTAAGGGTCAATCTGGACACATCATGTACAAATGAAGTATGAAATTACTATGGCATTACTTGCATTTAAATCAGCTTGTTGAACAATTAAATGCCATTACATTTATGATGTTAATAATGTTATTTTCTCTATCAGTAGGATTTGGATGGAACCTTTCCCATCATATGTTGTTTTGTATTTTGTTCAGGCTTAAGCAGGATGATGTAACATTTAGGTGAAAATATGCAGAATAGTAAACCAAAGCTTGAGGCTAAAATAGCAAAAATCTCCACAGCTACAGTAAATTTTCCAGGAGAACTGACATAAGATGGTATAAATGTGATCCATACAGCACAGAATATGAGCATACTGAATGTAATGAATTTGGCTTCGTTGAAGTTATCAGGCAGTGTGCGAGCCAGAAAAGCCAGAATGAAGCACAAGACAGCCAATAGGCCAATGTAACCCAGAACAGCAGAGAAACCTATTGTAGAACCCAGACTGCACTCAAGAATGATCTTTTCCTTATAATAGTTCATATTTTTGTATGGAAATGGAGGAGATATTGTTAGCCAAAGCACACAGATAAGAACTTGTATAAGTGTAATGGCAAGAACACTGAGTCGTTGTTGTGCAGGCCCAAACCATTTCATGACATTATTTCCTGGAAGTGTAGCCTTGAAGGCCATTAACACAACTATTGTTTTTCCTAGAACACAGGAGATGCAGAGGACAAAAGTGATTCCAAATGCTGTGTGACGCAACATACATGACCACTCAGTGGGACGACCAATGAAAGTAAGTGAACAAAGAAAACACAGAGTCAAAGAGAAGAGCAGCAGGAAGCTCAGCTCTGAGTTGTTGGCTTTTACTATGGGGGTGTCCTTCTTTCTGTAAAATAGTATGGCCACCAGTGCAGTTAATCCTACTCCAAAGAGTGAGAAAAAGACCAGAACTATACCCATAACTTCTATGAATGACAGAAACTCTACAGCCTTTAACACACAATTATTTTTCTCAGCATTAGACCAGTATTCCCCTGGACACTGCTTACAGTTATTTGAATCTGAAAAGGAAATTAAACATTGTAGTTATACATGAAAGAAAAATAGTTTTATTTATGAGCTCCTTTGCTAAGACTTTGTTTGCAGAAAGTGTAACTGTAGAGGGAAAACACACACAAAAAAAAAAAAGGATCTGAGAGATGAGATAAAGATTACCTGTCTCATTACTTATTTCTCCTTCTGCACATGGAATACAATCATAACAGCAGACTGGTCTTCCTTTCTGTGCAGCTTTCCTAGTGCCTGGAGGACAGTTTTCACTGCACACAGACCTTGGCTTCTACATAGAAATATACAATGTACATTATTATTTAACGGAGTGCCTATTTGTATAAATAGCACATTTTGCTGGCAGAGGCTACAAAAGACACATATCAGACAACAGGATAGGGCGAGTTGTCGTGGCATATTTTGACGTGATTGTCCTGAGTTTGAATTTGTCTTTTGCCGAATTCATTCTTTTCTCTTTTCTCATCACATATCAAATCGGAAAGACATGTATTTTTAATGAAAATAAAGGAAATATTTGAAAAATGGAAATAAAGTGCGAAACTGATTTTTAAATAATTTTGAAAAATTGTGTGTTAATCGGAGTGATACAAGCCTTTGTGACTTGGAACACACACACACACACACACACATAGATAAATAAATAAATAGAGTGGATGCGAGGAGTTTATGTGGGTGTAATAAAAAAAAGTAACTAAAAAAGTAAGTGTCCCTTGTGGGTTGACCCACATAGGAATGAATGGAATTTATGGAAAAAAAAGGTGTTTTTTAAAGATATTTAGTAGAAGTAGTAGTGAAAAGTGAAAGTGACATGACATGTGGCCAAGTATGGTAACCCATACTCGGAGTTTGTGCTCTGCATTTATCCCATCCAAAGTGCACACACACAGCAGTGAACACACACACCGTGAACACACCCGGACCAGTGGGCAGCCATTTATGCTGTGGCGCCCGGGGAGCAGTTGGGGGTTCGGTGCCCTGCTCAAGAGCACCTCAGTTGTGGTATTGAGGGTGGAGAGAGCGCTGTACATTCACTCCCCCCACCAACAATTCCTGCCGGACCTGAGACTCGAACCCCCGACTTTTGTGTTATGACTCCGACTCTCTAGTCGTAGCAGTAGTAGTAGTAGTATTATACAAAATCTGACACAATGCAGTAAAGATGCATACCCAAACGAAGAGCAGACTAACACACACTCACACACACACACACACACACACACACACACACACACGTAGACATACTCACAGATAAACACATTATAACATGAATGATGTTAATGCTGGGGAATTACTTTTTTTTTTTTTTTCAAAAGATTTATTTTTTAATGTCTAAATGTACATTTAAATGCATAAAGAAAAAAAAAGCTTCAAATTGGAATTTTTGCATTCCTTTTTGTTCAGTTAAGAATCTCCATAGGGATCCTATAGGCCCCTGTAGTGGCACTAACTATAAAATGCAATTTTATGTAATTTCTTCTCCAATAGATGGCATCAGAGACACTCTGTGACCCAGTCCAAAGTGGATCGGTAGATTTTTAATAAAAAAGGACTTTTTTTTTCTTTGGTGAAATAATGTAAACATATTGCTTATTTGATCATATTTTCTTAAACATATCCAAAATAGTATAGAAAGGTAAATAAAATAAAAATCACCCAAACATAAGAAGAAGAAGAAGAAGAAGAAGAAGAAGAAGAAACTGTATAAATATTTATTATAAAAAAAGGATCAATATAAGCGTTCTGGACCAAAAAAAAAAAAAAAACAAAAAGTGTAATTTTTACCTTTCAGGTCATTTTTCAGGTCATTCAGGTCACAGGGGGACCTATGAGGTTTAATATTTATCGGGTGGAGTTAGGGGTAGGTGTAGGGAGGGCTTTATTGTCCCAATTCATAGCTTTCAGTCACGTGACCGGCTCGAAGACCTGGAGGGCAAAACATCCATAGAACTGCAGGACAAGCCTGTCAATTTTCCATCTGTTTCACAGCCACAAATATTTAGATCACGTCTCAAAAGAATAAAACAAAGATATGTGAACAAAATGCAAGTTTTGGCCATTTGCAATCCATTTTAAGCATCCGCAGCGGCAATATTTCATCGTATTTCAATATTTCATCATTAAACATTGCGACAAAACGTTTGTGTAAAAACAGTTAAAGTGCTTTAATATATTTAAAACAGTAATATTAAAATATCAAATTCAGTAATCTCTATATTAATGATGCATAGTTTACATAGGCAAGCAGATGAGGCCGGAACATGAACGCAATCTGCTTAATGGTTCAGTGTTTTCCCTATAATGGTTTTCTGTGGTACCTGTTTAACATGAAACTTTGCATATTGCGTTTATATTCTGGGTTCATCTGCTTGCCTGTACAAAATATACATCATCAGTAAGGTGTTTACTGAAATTCGCCTTTTAATATCTGTGTTTTACTACATACTTAATATAAACCGCGTAAAAATAAATGGCAGTCAGTGGAGCAAAGCTTCGTTTTGCCCTCCAGGTGGGCGTTCCTATAAGGGTGTGACGTCACATGAAAACTATCAATAGGTGACATCCATTTAGTAATTTTAAGATATATGATACTTTGCACTCAATATTTTATTATTGCAAGTGGTTTTATAATGTACTACAGTACTAAGGTGCAAATATCTGCCATTTTTTTACACTGAGTATAAATAGCATCTACTAGGGGTAAGCGGGGGACACAAACTGTATATCAGTGGTGTGCGGTGGTGTTTTAAAATGAGGAGGCAGTTATATACAGTATATATATATATACAGTATACATACATATATATATATATATTCATGTCCCTGTTACACTTAATGTTTTCGTATTTTTTAATACATTTTTATTTTATTGAATATTTTAAATAATAATTATACATTTCATAGTGTTTTTATGCATTTTACATTTATTCCAAAATATTAACGAAAGGTGGTAACAATTTGAACAATATTTTGGAAAGACTTCATTAGTTAGGCTAACTTTAGTTAACATGAACAAAGAATGAACAATACTTGCTATTGTTCAATAGCACAACAATATGCCATTTAAACAAAGTGCAAATAACTATAGATTATATTTACACTATGTTAAAATAGCAGGATTTTCTGCTATTTATACTACTTATTTAAAATATAATAAATACATATAAATACAATATCTGGACCTTAGTATTGTAGAACATTAAAAAAACAGTATGCAATAAGTAAGAATAAGAGTAAATTATAATTTTAATTAAAATTATTAAACGGATGCCACCGTATTGGGAAAATATAAGCCCTCCCTACACCTACCCGATGTGATATGAGATTTTAAAATGGAGGGAAAAAAGTTAGGTAAAGGGTGGAATTGAACCAGGGTCGATTGCATCAAAAATTACTTCTGCACGCGCTTTACCACGCCACTGGACTTGTAAATTAATAGTAGTCTTTTGTAGTAACCTTACATTGATGGGCGGA
Organism: Tor tambroides; assembly: GCA_021397915.2. NCBI lineage: Eukaryota > Metazoa > Chordata > Actinopteri > Cypriniformes > Cyprinidae > Tor > Tor tambroides. The sequence goes on along the minus strand of JAFVLL020039886.1, from coordinate 15,874 downwards.
GTTACTGTAAATAGCTTCTGCCAACTATTAGCACTTAGTGTAACATATACTCTGTTTTTTAACAGTGAACTGATGTTCAGCTGTTCTTTTTAATAGTCAACTTATTTTCGAGTCATCGCCATAAAAGCCCTGTAAACAGACACGAAGATACATCTTTCATTTCATCAAGCTGAATGCTCACTAACTGACACGGTCATCACGTTTTCAGGCCATTTCAAGTTTTATTTTGATGTGACACATAGCAGTGATATCTAAGCCGGGGAGTTGTTTACTTACTTAATATCTAGTTAATAACGCCATCATTTTCTTCGTTCAGGCTGAGAGCTCGCACGAAAACAATAGGCAGAATTTATCGCATGAACTAATCACATTCAATCATAACCGATCATATCCAATTATAGCGCGATGGAGGCATAGCCTCCTCTCGCGTGATTTTCCCTCATTCATTCTCAATTACCCCCCACTAAACCCATGACATGCTAAAGGCCTAGTATACTTCGTTTTTGTACACTAGCGTATGGGTACAGTCGAACGTGTAGCTTTTCAAAGTATACTCCATTTGATGTTGTGCGGAAGGACGGGCAGTCAACACATGCGCTCTAGAAAGCTTCATCCATGTCCAGTTAAGTTATGACTGATAACAAATATTTTTTAAATCTTTTAAACCAAAGCTGAGCTGTCTCATACCCTATCGTTCACAAGCACTTGTCAATGTGAGCGTCTGTTGTTGCAGTCTCCACTATTTTGTTGTTGTTGTTCCGTCTCTTTAGTTTCATTTTCTACTGTGAAACAACGGCCCAGGACAGTGTTGCCACCATGTAGAAAAACTGATTACTGCAAAATAGCTTGAATGCGCATGTGCGACCTGTGCATGTAAAGTACATGCGGTTACAAAAATCAGAGGGTGCGTGTACTGTTCTGATGACGCAATTCACGTCATGCACACTGAACGCTGTTCCTCGCGTACATGTAAAAAGTCAAGTATACTTTGGGCTTAAGGGGTCTCTGTTGTAAGTCTATGGGGCGAAGGGATAGCCTGTATTGTTTCATATCAAATCGTGAAAGAAACTACAAGCATGCAATGTCGTGATCAGTTAAGTCATGAAGTTACCAAAAAGGCGATTAAAGCTGCCTTAAAACTGTGCATGTATGTAATATGTTATATATGAGTTACATTAAGATGTCTCTGAAATGGTTTTCAAAACTGTCCTGGAGTATCCTAGCACTGTCTCCCTCATCTAACACACTCGATTCAACTCATCAGCTAATTAGAAGAGACTGAAATGGGTCCGACCTGAAATGGGTCAGAAAAGGTAGAGTTGAGAGAAAATACGATGTGTGTCAGATCCGTGTCACGTTCAGAAGCAGCAGCTCTTAAAGAAATAGAAGCCAAAACAACCTAATAACCCAGCTGCTGTGATTTCTGTTCATCAAGAACAAAAGAAAAAAGAGGAAATCAATAACTTTTATAGTTTTAAGGATTCATCTGTATTTAGTTTAGAATTTAGTGTTTGATAACTTTATTCAATTTCTGTATATTTCTGCTGAGGGGCACAGGTAGATAAATGTGACATTTATTATAATGGGTTTATGTGAAGATTGTTTTAATTTCACTTAAATTAGAAGTTATTTTTAAAGTCTAATGTTAAAATTGATAGCTCTTACTTATAATGTAAAGTTGAATGGCTATAGTCAATGGTTAAATATTAGAGGTAAACATTTTTATAGGGAAATCAGTATTAATTGGTATCAGTGATACTGGCCTTCAGTCATAAAAATAAAGATGCCATTAAACAAATATTAAAAATATACTGTCTTAAATATGTTGTTTGTACATTAATTTGAAGATTGATTGTGAAATGATTGCAATATAAAAGTATATTTAAAAACTTTAATGTTAGGTGGGATTAAGGTGGGCTGTAACCATGTCTTGAACATTGGTGGGACCAATTAGTATATATATATATATATATATATATATATATTGTGACGAGTTGGCTGCCTCCCCCCTTATTATCATCACCACCCCATCCCTTATTCACCGCCCTTCACCAGGCTCCTGACGGGAGTGGGTGTGTGAGAGAGGAGGGGCGCTGAAAACAGCCAGGTCTGGCGGCGTGTGATGAGGCGCACCTGAAGTGAACGGAGCCTCATCACCACCGCTGATATATGCCGAGCGCGCCTCTCCTCGGGAGACCGGTCTCTTCCCCGCGCCGCCGATGTCGCGAGCTGCCGGACCCGCGGTCCGGATGAGTACCGCACCCGCGAGATGGCTGACGGGCCAGGATGCCGGGCCGTATAATCCCAGGAAGCGCCGCGGGCCGAAGGAGGACGAAGGCGCTGAACGAAGCCGCCGCCCCTCGCGCCCCGGACCCGAGAGGGGAGCGCGTGCGGCCGCCGGACTCCACCCCTTACCTGGACCCTTCCTCCTTGAACACTGCCCCTCCTTCACTAACCCCGCAGCACGACGAGGATACCAGATCCCCTGTTTATTTTGGACACTTTTTCCCCTTTGGACACTTAATTTTGGTATTTCTGTTGAATAAAAGCCTCTCCGAGGCCTGACGCCACACCCACTGTGTCTGTCGTTTGCTCCTCCCGCCACTACATGCATACATTAGTGCTATCAATCGATTAAAAAAAAAAAATCAACTAATTAATCACACATTTTTCTAAAATTAATCGCGATTAATTCCACCTAACATTAAAGTTTTTAAATATACTTTTATATCGCAATAATTTCGCATTCAATCTTCAAATGTACAAACAGCATAAAAACAGTATATTTTTAATATTTCTTTAATGGCATCTTTGTTATGATTGAAGGCCAGCATCACTGATATCAATACTACTGATGTCTCTATAAAATATTTTTTTCCCTTGAATATTTAACCATTTACTGTAGCCAGTCAGCATTACAGTATAATTTAGGTCTATATATTTTAACATTTATTAGACTTAACTTCTAATTTAAGTGAACTTAAAACAATTATCACATGAACCTATTATAATAAATTACATATTTAGCTACTTGTGCCCTTCAGCAGAAATATACAGAAAATGAATACTTACCAAACACTAAATTCTAAATTAAATATAGATGAACCCCTTAAAGCTATAAAAGTTATTGATTTCCTCTTTTTTTCTTTGGTTCTTGGATTAATAGACATCACAACAGCTGGTTATTAGCTTATTTGCCAGCTATAGCTTTAAAAGCTGCTGCTGCTGAACGTGTGACGATCTGACACGAATCCCTTACCTTTTCTGACCCACTTCAGGTCTTAAAGTTCTCTCACTAATGAGCAGACAAGTTGAACTGGTGTTTTAGATGAGGGAGACAGTGCTAAGTCTCAGGACAGTTTTTTAAAACCATTTCAAAGACATGTTCTGAATCCAGAGCATATAACATATTGCATGCATGCACGCAGTTTTAAGGCAGCTTTAATCGCCTTTTTGGTAACTTCATGCCTTAACTGACGGCATAACTAGGACATTGCATGCACGTATAGTTTCTTTCGCTGTTTGATATGAAATGATACAGGCTACAGAGCGTGCCAGCACCTTTGTGCGTGTATTTGAAGAGCGTGCGCTACGAGCACAGTATCTTTTCCGCGCTCGTTTGACTCGCGCCTGGCGTGGAGGCGAAGTTAGAGCGCATCTGAAACATCTCCCGTTTGATGTGGTCATAAAGACGTTCTGCATCTAAATAAACGCAATCCTTTTCAAGAAAAAAGAGACAGAGGCAGCAGTTGCGAATGGGGTGGCCAACCCTAGCCCCTCCTCTGCGTTAATTGCGTTAAATATTTTTAACGCGTTAATCAGAAAAAATTAATCGCATGCGTTAACGCGCTAATTTTGACACCACTAATATATATATATATATATATATATATATATATATGTGCTTTAATTATATGTGCACTAATATATATATATATATATATATATATATGCTTTAATTGACGCACGCACACACACACACACTACTCACACAGAAACTTGTCAACACTACCCAGCGACTTTTATTGTAATAAAATAGTTTCCATACGGAAATTTCTCAGCAACGACGTGTTTTTGAAGTAGAACTAAATTCACAGTTTCATTGTTTGTAGGGACAGACAAACAGATGCAGATAATTAACACACACACACATTTTCTCTCTCTCTCTCTCTCTCTCTCTCTCTCTCTCTCTCTCTTTCAAAATGGGCATATTTGAGAAAAAAAGTTGAATAGTTTGCTTCTATCGTAAAACATTTGACTAACATTAAATGATTTGCAGCTTCCATCTTACCTCGTTCTCTTTCAATGTTTTCAATCTTCGCGGCGCGCTCAGTGTCTGTGAATGCTAAACCCCGCCTACTTTGATTTGATTGGCCAGTTCAATTATTTTGACATTGACGAGCGCTGTTAGCCCACTGAGGCAGAGCAGACTTAAAATGTTACTTTTTAAAAAAAATTTATCATCCTAAAAAGAGCGCTGCGTAATGGAGGACAGCAGATGAGTGCAAGAATTTCAAATATTGGGGGGGGGACATTTGGCAATTTCTAATTAATGGGGGGGACTTGTCCCCCTCAATGTCTATGGTAGTTACGGCCCTTAGTGCTGTCAAAATTAGCGCGTTAAAGCAGGCGATTATTTTTTTTCAGTTTAACGTGTTAAAATTATTTAACGCCGTTAACGCAGGGGCGGAGCTTAGGTTTGACCACCCCACTCATAACTGCTATTTCTGTCTGTTTTTTTCTTGACAAGAAGTGCATTTATTCAGTCGCAGAACGTCTTTACAATCACATCAATCCGGAGACGTTTCAGACGCGCGCTCCAGCTTCACTTCAGCGGCAGGCGTGAGTCAAACAGGGGTGCGTTTCCCAAAAACAACCATGGCCGCAAGTTCCGTCGTTATCAATAGAGTTCAATGGAACTAACGACCATAGTTAGCTAACGATGCTTTTGGGAAACGCACCCCAGAGCGGTAACCGGCGTGCGCTGTAGCCTGTTTCAATTCATATCAAAGCACGAAATAAACTATGTGCATGCAATGTTGTGGTCAGTTAAGGCATGAAGTTACCAAAAAGGCGATTAAAGCTGCCTTGAAACTGTGCATGCATGTAATATGTTATATATGAGTTACATTAAGAATGTCTCTGAAATGGTTTTCAAAATTGATCTGGAGCAGCCCAGCACTGTCTCCCTCATCTAACACACCCAATTCAACTTGTCAGCTCATTAGAAGAGACTGAAATGGGTCAAAAAAGGTGATGAGAGTTGAGAGAAAATACGATGCGTGTCAGATAACGTTCAGCAGCAACAGCTCTTAAAGAAATAGCAGCCAAAAACAACCTAATAACCCAGCTGCTGTGATGTCTGTTAATCAAGAATAAAAGAAAAAAGAGGAAATCAATAACTTTTGTAGCTTTAAGGATCATCTATATTTAATTTAGAACTTAGTGTTTGATAACTTCTGTATATTTTCTACTTGCTGAAGGGCACAGGTAAATATGACCTTTATTAAAATGGGTTTATGTGAAGGTTGTTTTAAGTTCATTTAAATTAGAAGTTATTTTTTAAAGTCTACTAAATGTTAAAATTGATAGCTCTCAATTATACTGTAATGCTGAATGGCTATAGTCAATAGTTAAATATTAGGGAAAGAATCTATTTCCTAGAGACATCAGTAGTATTGGTATCAGTGATACTCGCCTTAAGTCAAAAAAAGATCCTATTAAACAAATATAAAAAATATACTGGCTTGATGTTTGAACATTAATTTGAAAATTGAATGTGAAATTATTGCAATATAAAAGTATATTTAAAAACTTTAATGTTAAATGGATTAATTGTGATTAATCATGATTAATTTCAGGAAAAATATGTGATTAATTAGTTAATTTGTTTTAATTGATTGACAGCACAAATATATATAATACATACATATATATATATTATAATACACTAATACATACATACATACATATATATATATATATATGACCCTGGACCACAAAACCAGTCATAAGGGTCCATTTTTTTTAAATTGAGATTTATACATCATCTGAAAGCTGAATAAATAAGTTTTCCACTGATGTATGGTTTGTTAGGATATGACAATATTTGGCCGAGATACAACTATTTGAAATCTGGAATCTGAGAGTGCAAAAAAATCGAATTATTGAGAAAATCGCCTTTAAAGTTGTCCAAATGAAGTTCTTAGCAATGCATATTACTAATCAAAAATTAAGTTTTGATATAGTTATGGTAAGAAATTTACAAAATATCTTCATGGAACATGATCTTTACTTAATATCCTAATGATTTTTGGCATAAAAGAAAAATTGATAATTTTGACCCATACAATGTATTTTTGGCTATTGCTACAAATATACCCCAGCGACTTAGGACTGGTTTTGTGGTCCAGGGTCACATATGTACATATATTGGTTGAAACCAAAATAGAACTTATTGGTTTAAATGAGAGGCTATTATGTTCAGAGAAAAGAACACATTGCATTCCAGCTTAAGAATCTTATCCCATCTGTGAAACATGGTAGTGGTAGTATCATGGCTTGGGCCTGTTTTGCTGCATCTTGGCCAGGACAGCCTGCCATCATTGATGGAACAATGAATTCTATACCAGCAAATTCTAAAGGAAAACATCAGGACATCTGTTTAAGAGCAGAGTCTCAAGAGAACATGGGTCATGCAGCAAGACAACAACCCCAAGCACATAAGTCATTCTATCAAAGAAAGGTTAAAAATGAACAAAGTTAATGTTAGAATGGCTGAGTCAAAGTCCAGACCTTAATCCAATTAAAATGTTGTGGAAGGACCTAAACAAGCAGTTCATAGGAGGAAACCCGCCAACATCACAGAGTTTAAGTGGTTCTGCACTAAGGAATGTGCTAAAACTCCTACATGTTATTGTGCAGGACTGATCAGCATTTACAAGAAACTTTCCTTTCCTTCAGTTACAGCAGCAAAAGGGGGTCACACCAGATACTGAAAGCAAAGATTCACATACTTTTGCAACACACAGATATGTAACACTGGATCATTTTTCTCAATAAATAAATGAAAAAAGAAAATATTTTTCTCTCACTTGTTTGATTCAGTTCTCTTTGTCTACTTTCAGGACTTATATGAAAATCTGATGATGTTTTGGGTCATATTTATACAGAAATATAGAAAATTCTAAAGGGTTCACAAACTTGTGAACCAGTGTGTGCCAGAATTCAGAAATCTTTTTGAAGATATTGCTGAACATTTATTTATAGTAAAATTTTCATCTCAGTTTTTAGTGTTTGTTTAAAATGAGACAAATTTTATATTATTTTAATTTCCTGTTATTTCATTGTTTAGGCTAGAGTTATTTAATGCTTCACTAACTAGCACAGTGGTTCTCAATTCCAGTGCTGGGGACCCGCTGTTCTGCACATTTTGTATGTTTTTTTCTTATCTGACACACTCAGTTCAGTTCATGGTGCTCTCTCCTAATGAGCTTATGATCTGAATCAGGTATGTTAAATAAGGGAGACATGCAAAATGTGCAGAGCAGGAGGTCACCAGTACTGGAAATGGGAACCAGTGAACTAGCAGAAGACACTAACCAGTTTTTATAAATATATCATTTAATAATATATAATCATTCATATATAATCAGACTAAAGTATCAAGGCTGCCCACACATGTGAAACAAATATTAAAGCATAAGCTCATTTGTTGATGAACAAAAATATGAAAAATCTATCTTAATTTTTGTTTTTCCGTTTCTGAAACAAAACAAAATAATAATAACAATAATAATAATAGGCTAATAATAATAATAATAATTATTATTATTATTGTAAAATCTCTTTATTTCTTTATGTTCGTTTTTTGATTTGTTGTTAAATAAAACTTGTCATTTAAAAAAAGAAATATTCCAAGCCCATTCAGAAATAACTGTTTTGATCTGATCATCTTAAACGAGTCATCCAATGGGTCTGAGTGCAATTATTGTATATCATTATATTGTAAACAGATTGGAGATTAATCCTAATAAATATGCCGCTACAATTAAAACCATTACATTAAAATACATTTAAAACAGTGTATTTCAGTCATTTCAGCAGCGTGCAGATACTCCTTTATGTCAGGACTGTGGCGACAGCAGCACGGACAATAACTTAGCCGCTCACATAATGTACCATATATCTATTATAACGAGAAAACATATTGTTTTTTATGACATAATATATCGTTATTACGAGAAAAAAACAATGTTGTTTTAACGAGAAAAGATGTTGTTTAACAAGTTAATTATATCTTTTTAACGGCATATCTCGTTTTTACGAGAAAACATCTCGTTATTACAAGAAAAGATGTCGTTTTAACAAGATAATTATGTCGTTTTAATGACATAACCTCGTTTTTACGAGAAAAGATGTCGTTTTAATGAGAAAACATCTCGTTATTATGAGAAAAGATGTGGAAAAAAATAATAATATGTGTGTAGCAGCAATGTGTCACCGTAAGAAGGTATTATTTCAAGAAATATAAAGCATTTTGGCTCGTCTATATCTGAAAGTTTTTCTTAATCTATAGGGCCCTAGTTGCAATGCGTTCATTGTCAATCTCCAAAATTAGTTTACTTTTTAATTCTTTAAAACATCATTATTGTATTTGAAGTTATTCATTTTATTTTATTGTCTTGTGTATAATATATATATATATATATATATATATAATTTTTTGTTTTTTTGTTTTCATTAGATCAGATAACATTTTGTTACAACATGCCACTCAGATGCTCAGATACTCTGAGCCACATGTGGATTTACACAAACTGAGAAAGTTAAAAAGTGTTAGGTTGTGGCCCATCTCCCTTATTTACACTTATTGCAAAGAAAATGCTTCTATTTTTACTAGTGTTTTAGTGTAAATAGGATGTATTGCTATTTGCACTTATTGTAAATAGCATCTATCGCTAAGAAAATATGCTATTTTGTTGCTATAGCATCTAATGTAATGTAAAAAAAAAATAAAGTAATATGTCATATATTGCCCTCTGTCAACAGTGATATTGACAAATATGTTACCTATAAGGCTATATATAATTTTGATATAGGTACATTCAGTGGATAGATGAAGATACAAGTTCATAACATACATGTAAATATGTTAATAATATCTATATAGGTTTCATACATGTTTTTACTTCTTATGACAATATATTTCATATATGGAAACTTAATATGTGTACATATATTAATGAACCCACTTTATATTAGGTGGCCTTAACTATTATGTACTCACATTTAAATTAATCATTTGATACAATGCACTTATTGTGTACATACATGTTCTTACATTGTACCTCTATTTTTAAACATACCTATATGTAATTACATCTGTAATTAATTTCTGTAATTACACTGTTGACCCATCCCTTACACCTTAACCCACCCTTAAACCTAACCATACCACTTAACCTGTCCCTAACCTTACCCATATCCCACCTCAATAACAGCAAAAGTGTTTTGCAATACAATATGAACACAATAAGTACATTGTACTTATTTTTTGATGTAAGTACATAGTAGTTAAGGCCACCTAATATAAAGTGGGACCATATTAATTACTGTCCTTTTGCTCAGAACCTGTTCAGTAATGCTCTCTGCTGTTATATTTGTCTGCTTTATAAAGTTATTGTCATTTAAATGTACAGTAATATTTGTTTTCCAATATGTCCAGTAAATTCTTAGAGATATCATATAAAGATTTTTTAAACCCACTTGAAATAATACTGAAAGTAAATGAATTGTTTTGTGCAAGGGATCCAGATTTGGTCCTGAATTTTAACAACTGGCACTGTTTATTTATTTATTTATTGTTTGTGTGGTATACTTGTTTAATTTATTGCACATACTATAGGTCAGTGCAAGTATTCTGACATGTTGTTTTAAATAAACATGCTATTGCCATTTACCTCCAGCTGTCCTCCAGTCCAGATTATGTTTGCAGTGTTGAGTACAAAACGCTGGTCAGGGGGCAGTGAGGCATCATAGTATCCCACTGGTGTAAATTGGATTGAGCCATCAGAGTCCTTCTGCCAGTTCACAACTTCATATTGGGCTACTGTGGCACCAGTGCTGTCAAACCACACATGATCTCCCATTTTTACAGTGAAATTTACTCTTTTCAGAGCTTCAACAACCTATATGAGAAAAAATGTATTTCAAACATTTTCAAACAGAAACCCATCTTGCTCTCCCTTTCGGTCTGTCACTCACTTTTTATTTTATTTTATTACCTGTTGAGGTTGTATTTTCAGGTCATTCTCACAACCTTCCTTTTCTTTACACTTGAGTAGATTGTGTAGTGAATGAGCCACAGCATAAACTGCTTTGTATACATTGCTTGAATATCTTTGTTCAGGCACATCTTCATTGTAGTTTTTAAGCAAAAGCAAATCCTGATATATGTTGCAACTTGATGTATATTGAGAAGAATTTATCTCTGTCCGTGAGCATGGGAAAGCTGTTTCCCAGAATGATTTTATAACATAGTCTGAAAAACCTTCAATATTGATTTTTCTCACTGCAAACCCCAGCGACCCTCCAAGAACATGAAAGCTGTTTGAAGTGATCAAACTCTTAGCAGTTATCCATGCCTCCACCCCAATAATTTGGAGGCCTGTAATATTCTCAATACTTAGTTGCTCGAGCAAATTTTCCATTTCAAAACTGGTAAGAAATGCAACAATCACTTTTGCTGTGCTTTTTTTAATAGTGTCGACCACTTTTCGAAGTTTTTCAGGCTCTGTTCGGTAGAATTTCTCAGAGTATTCCACACAAATTCCCTCCTCCTGGGCTGTATTCAGGAATATGGCCATTCCATTGTTTCCGTAGTCATTATCACTGTTCACAGCTCCCACCCAAGACCAGCCAAAGTGCTTGACTATATATGCAAGTGCTCTGCTTTGGTGGTAATCACTAGCAATAGTTCTGAAGAAAGATGGATAATTTTTCCTGTTACTGAGACATTCACATGTGGCTGAGTGACTTATCTGAAAAAGAAAGAACAGGAAACAGTGATACCATCATCAGTATGGAGATCATTATTAGACTTACTGTATCTTACTGTATAGGCAGACCCTCACCACTGGAATTTTAAAAGGTCCTGTAGTTCTGGACAGAATCACTGTGGCTGATGATTCTGTTTCTCCTATGATGGCATGTATAGGAGAATGCCCATTGCGTGTGTCCTCTGCTGCAAATTCTAGTCCATTCATTAATGCCATAGTTGCACTCATAGAAGACAGTCTTGAACCACAGGTATCATAAATTCGGTAACCAATATAAACATTTGGGAGTAAATGTTTACTTTTGTTATTAATCTCCTCAATGGCAAATATCATGGTCTGAGCCATCCGAAAATCTCTTAGATTTACACTGTGAAAACATTTAGGAGATAGGGTTAGTATCACAAAAAAAGTAAAGGCCATCTAAATTGTAAAATTTTACATCTGGTTCATTTGTGAAACATCACGACATTACAGATGTTATGGTCTACGTATTTATAAATATATTTATTGCAGCAAATAAATGATCATATTAAATGCATCATCTTCTCTTTTTTTTTCTTTCCAATTAGTTAAATGTAGGAAACCTGGAGCATGATAGCAGCTGAGGTTTTTGTGTAAACTCAAATGAAGGCAATGTCTCTATGCTCCGGATTGGAAAAAGTGCTCCAATTGTTATATCTCCATCTTTGGATATCAGCGGGTAATTAGGGTTTCCCATCATTTGACAAAAAGGCTTTCCTGCTTTTGTATGAAGCTGAATTAAAAGCAGGAGTGTGAAAAGAAAGAAAAGCATCCCAAGGATTGAGCTCAACCGCAGATGTCAAATACAATTGACCAAATACATTATTTTCATTTTTATAGACACAATTAATATGGATGATTGATTACAAACGTAGCCAATGACCTTATAGGGCAGGACATGAGGCAGGTTAAGTGGGGTGGAACAGAGTCTAAGTAATACGATGGATATATTTTCTCAAACAATCAAATGTAGTAAACTGTAAAACAATATTGAAATAATCGCTTTTGTCTGTGCAATCATATTTGCATTACCTAATATCTCATAATATGTTTGCATTACCTGACCAGTTTGATACTTCTTAAATATTATTTTGTTTTAATTTTTTAAACTCACATTTCATCAGTTGGTTTGTTTGTATGAGAAAATACATTATCGTATCAGTAATTACTTGCCATTGTCAAGGAACTTAACAAGGTTGCTATATGTACTCCCATTTTTTATTTTAATAGTTATTTTTGCATTGCATTGTATACCATTTTCAAATACGTTTAGATACCTCTGTATTACAAAAAACAAAAACAAAAAAACAAAGGTACATTCTGATTATATCTGGTACATTGTATACCATTTTCAAATATGTTTAGAGACCTCTGTATTACAAAAACAAAGGTACATTCTGATTATATTTGGTGCATTGGATACTGACTCATGAACAGAATCTTGAATGAACAGAATCATGAAGCAATTCTCTCTCAGGTTATTTCTAAACTACCTACTATGTGAGCACTTACTACTGGTCACGAATTGTAGCCCTTGGCTTTTTGTCATTCAGAGACAACCCAAGCACTAAACTGTGTCCTACACAGTAACACAAATATTAACACGTATTTTCTAGTCTATGTACATGGGTATTTGGCATAATACACACATACAAACCTTGTTTTGCTATATCAGGGTTTTAGGTATACAATATGAAAGGGAAAGTGTGAAGTTTATACCATAGCACTCTAGAATGCTTAATCTTGATAGGCTGAAAGATGTTCTAAAGGAGTGGTTCTCAGTGGTACGCGAGCTTCCTCTAGTGGTATGCAGAGGAATCTCTGAATTAAATATAAATTAGGCTGTGTGTCCACCAAAGCGTTTTGTTTTTTTTTTTCCCAAGGCTAGCGAATTTTTAAAATTGTTTTAAATGGAAGCGTCTTTTTCATGCTGAGCACTCGGGTGATTTTTCTCGGCGCCGAGAGTTGAAGAATTTTCAACTTTGGGTAAAACTTAGTGCTCATCACTGTCACTTTTTCAGTCAGCTAACCAATCACAGTGGAGGAGGGGTGGGACTAATACTGTCACACGCTGCTTGTACTACGACTGAACAACAATGGAGAAGTTAATATTGCTTGTCTCCGAGTATTTATGTCTTTACCAGCTGGAATTGCCGGAATATCATAATATTGTTATGAAAAATAGTGCTTGGAGAAACATTTCATTCGCGATGCGTCTGCCACGTTACTTCAGCGGATATTCCATATCATAGCAACCAACCATCTCAACTGAAAAAAACAAAAATACGCTGCCCTCTCAAGCACTCACAGCTGGGCGTTTTCAGCTGGCTTTGGTGGATATGTGGCCTGATTGTTGTTAATTGCAGCTACACATACAGCCTGTGTTATTTTTTTTCATTTTTTTAATCAAGTACTTTTTTTATTTAAAAGTGAAATAAAAACTGTACTGTACTTAAAGATTAAATGAAAATGTATTGTAGCTACTTAAAAGTTAAAGTAAAACTGTAAATTACTGTACTTAAATGTTAAGTACGATACATTATTTTTTTTAGTTTTTTTTATCTTTATTTAAGTACAGCTTTTTTTAAGTAAAGTACAGTTTTTACTTCACTTTTAGGTACAATATATTTTAATTTAATAATTAAGTTTTTTTTATTTACCTGGTGTCACACCTTCCTTATTTGGTTTGTTTCCTGTCCTTGTTTAGTGTCGTTATGAGTTAATTCTGTTCCAGCTGTGTTTGTGTAATTAATCTGTGTATTTAAGTTCCTGCCTGTTCAGTTTCGTGTCGTCTGGTCTACTCGTTACTCCCCGGTGTTCCTGTCTGTATCTACCTTGCCTTGTCTTGCCCTGCCTTGTTTGGAATCAGTAAAGACTATTATTTGAGTTTACATCCTCGTCTCGTGTCTCCTCGTTCCTCACCGTTGTGTGCACTGTGACAGAAAACCAGACCTAACAGTAAGCGGTGCCCAATCACCTCGTTTTGTTTTCCGTTTTTAAAGTTTTTTGTTTGTTCTTGTTTGTCTGTCCCGCGGCAAGGAAGTTGCCGCTCGTCATCCCGCCATAGCCCGCTGAAACGGCATTGGAGTTCGTCGGGATTGCCGCGAGTGCCGCGAGTCTGCTGGCCGTGAGTCCCTCAAGTCCGCCACCGTCCGCGGCTCTCTAAAGCCCGCCGTTCGCGGGGAAATCACCGCCGCCGTCCGCGGCTCCTAAGCCAAGTTCACGGGCTGCCGCTCACTCACGCCGCCATCCGCGGCTCACCCAAGTCCGCCGTTCATGGGGAAATCAACGCCGCCGTTCGCGGCTCACTCATGCATGCCGCTGTCCATGGCTCACTTCAGTTCCTAGTTCCCGTGGATCCAGTTCCGTAGACATGGCCAGAAGTGCTATTTCCGGTTCCAGAGGATCCAGTTCCCTAGACACGGCCAGGAGTGCCGTTCCCGAGTCCCGCGGATCCAGTTCCGTAGACACGGCCAGGAGTGCCGTTTCTGGATCCAGAGGATCCAGTTCCCTAGACCTGGCCAGGAGTGCCGTTCCCGAGTCCCGCGGATCCAGTTCCGTAGACATGGCCAGGAGTGCCGTTTCCGGTTCCAGAGGATCCAGTTCCCTAGACACGGCCAGGAGTGCCGTTCCCGAGTCCTGAGGAACCAATTCCGTAGACACAGCCAGGAGTGCCGTTTCCAGTTCCAGAGGATCCAGTTCCCTAGTCACGGCCAGGAGTGCCATTCCCGAATCCCGAGGATCCAGTTCCTTAGACAAGGCCAGGAGTGCCGTTTCCGGTTCCAGAGGATCCAGTTCCCTAGACACAGCCAGGAGTGCCGTTCCCGAGTCCTGAGGATCCAGTTCCGTAGACACGGCCAGGAGTGCTGTTTCTGGTTCCAGAGGATCCTGTTCCCTAGACACGGCCAGGAGTGCTGTTTCTGGTTCCAGAGGATCCAGTTCCCTAGACACGGCCAGGAGTGCCATTCCCGAGGATCCAGTTCCGTAGACACGGCCAGGAGTGCCGTTTCCGGTTCCAGAGGATCCAGTTCCCTAATTTCGGCCAGGAGTGCCGTTCCCAGGTCCCGTGGATCCAGTCCACATGTCACAGCCAGGAGTCCCGTTTTTAAGTCTTGACTTGCCCACAGGAACATTTTAATCACCTTGTCTTGTTGGTCTTGTCATGTCCATGGAGACTCGTCTGGGGCAGGCGGCTTCTTGAGTCGTGGCCATGGAGGCCAGTCCCAGCCACCTGCCTCTCCTGTTGCAGAAGTGGAAGCGGTTGCTGAGGGACCTTGTGAGGGCCCCTGAAGTCATGTCATGCCCAGAAGAAGCCTCAGCTTCCGAGCTATTTTAAGCAGTGCTGATACTTCGCAGCAACACAAATAAGCACAAACTCTAAGGAGCTTTTCAACAAACATTAATGCATTTCATCTATAAATATAGGCCTATAATTATAATTTAATACTTACAATGAACAGAGACGTGGTCTGCAGCCTGCGAAATCCCGAGCTGTGAAATTGACAGGACTCTAATCCAAAAAATAAAAACAAATTTAATAATTGGCAGTGAACCAGACAGTGAATAGGTGTGTTCTACTTCAAGCAGCGCTATGCTGCCTATGATTAGCGTATGACATCAGCGGCAGCTTGTGAGATGTTATACTCTGATTAGTCTGCGCTGTTGGGGGGGCACAAGGGGGAGCCAAGCATATTTTGAGGGGGGCCGGTGCCACCCCGTGCCAGCCCTTTAGACACGCCCCTGATCACATCAAGCTAATTTTCAAGCATTTTCTTTCAAATAATTTTGCTGGT
>JAFVLL020039885.1:0-71677 GCA_021397915.2 Tor tambroides | reverse complement strand
ATTCAAAAGCGTTCATGAATTATAACAATTTAACTGTAAATAGTGCACTTTCAAGTCTATTTTCAAAAAGGGGGGGTGACAGTTAAGGGGTTAATATTACATTGTGATTTTTATATATTTAAAACATGAGCAACCAGGTAAAAAATGATGCAGTTCAGTTGCTATTTATTTAATCAGTACAACCAAACTCTAACATTTAAAGCAGACAGCATTTGTTGATGTGTAGACGTTCTGTAGTATATTCAAATATTCCATTACTAGAAGTAATGATATCTTGATTTTGATTTGATAACTGTAATCAGTGAATTCAAATGATAAAACTTTTAATGATTTAATAAAATAACTGTTAAAGTAAACACTGGAGATGCAAATGTGGCATTTATATCTTTGTCATCCATGTCTGAAGAAAAACTGAAAGTCATTGTTTGCTTTCACCTGCATCTTTACATAACTGCTCATCTTGGAGCTGAGTTATTGAGAAAGAGCAATAGATGAGAGAATGTGAAAATGTGTGTTTGACTCTCTTTTGGAGACAGTCTTCTGCATCAGCAGCAGCAGCAGCGGGTGTTGTGGCGTTGCCCCATTTGCCTGTCAGATTGAAACCGGCAGCTTCTGAAAAAGGGAACGGCTGAGCACGGCCTCGGCATCTCTGCAGGCAGCTGCTGCTTGGAGCCGTTCATTAATATAATAACTCAGCTCTGTATTTCTCCTCAGCCTGTCTCTTTCTCACCCCTCTGTGAGAGTTCACCGCTGGTGGAGCTCTGTGAAGCTGAGGAGAGTTCAGACCTCAACCTGGAGGAGCTTCACTCAGTATGTCGCTTGTCTTTTATGTTTGTACCCGAAGTCAACATCTAAGCATTTTTAGTTCTTTCATTCTCAATCTCTCCCTCTCTTTAGACTCATTCTTTCTCTCTGTGCTACGTGTAGATTTTTTTTTTCATGTCAGAAAGATAATATGCACTCTTTTTCTTGTTTGCTTCAAATGAGCTTCGGTCTTTCTCTTGCTTTTCCGGTTTCTTTCTCCCTTTGTACCAAAGGAACAAAGTGCCAGTTGCAAAGCGCAAAGCTGAAACCCTTACGACCCTGTAGTTGTGTGTGCACATACACACGCTGGTCTCTGGAGCCACTGTGAGCCACATTTGCAGGCCGCTCTCATACTTAACAGGTTAATTAGAGGATTTGTGTTAATGATCCGAGATTCTGATTAGACAGGCCCCTATGCGTTTGTACCCTGTAGGGCAGCATGATTATGACAGATTATAACTGTGAATTATTTCTGTTGATACTGTAATCATGATTATTAAATTGGATTAATAGAATTTGCTTTAAGAGAAGTCAGATGTAGTTAGACCGAAATCATCCAGGCAGATTAATTGCTTGATATTTAGTCCGAGATTATCAGCAATTGTTTCAGTTCCAAAAATACCTATGCTTTGTTCATTGTTTGGTAAACAATTACAGTTTCAGTTGTTTTAGTGAATGATTTTTAGCAGGCTAAATATTACAAATTAATATTATAAAAAAAAAAAGATACTGTAACACAGTAGTATAATACTGTGTGTGTGTGTATATATGTGCACTGTACACTGGTAACCAATTAACAGTTTTTTACCATAGCATTTCGAACCGTTAAAATTCTGATTAGTTTTCATTGTGTTATTTCAGTAGTTTTTTTTTTTACATTGGATTTTTTTGCGAGTAATGCGTTCCTGAAATCATTTATTGCTATTTTGTACATCAGTAAATCAAGACCAAACTGAAAGTGCCTAAATGGTTGACTTCACGCTGGCCCACTTAGTAGCAGGAAAAACAATACTGTTGTTCACATTTTGAATAAATTATACACACAAAGTGAGCAACGTGACAATACCAGAGCACTCCCATCCCATTACAATCACTGAAGCGGTCACTGCAGGTTTGCACAGTTCCACCTGAAGTTTAGAACAGAAGTTAAACACAAAAACAGTCTATTGATGGCTAACAGTCTGGTTTAAACACCCCTGATTTGCCATTGCATTTGTGCACAATTGTGATTCTGGTTGTGAGATTTTTTTTTTTTTTCTTTGATGAATTGTGCTTTCCTAGTGCCCAGGGTGCAATGATGGATGCAGGACTTGCCTTGGTGTGATTCTGGGCATCGGAGCTCAGTGTTCATCCTGGCCTGGCTCAGTAATGAAGCAGCAGGGTTCTCGCCTGTCGCTGTGAGGGTCTTATCAGCCGTACCTAGCTGCTTCTTGACAGCCCGTGTGGCTTATGAGATCCCTGCAGAGACCCCTTTGACCCACTTAGACAACTTGCAGTAAGTACAAGTGAGTAGGGTGCTGATATCGTTTGAATCTGGAGTGCTTTTCCAGAATAAAGTGGACAGCTTGGCTGGCGTCTGCAAGAGAAGAAGGATGTTTTAGCTGAAGACCTAAGCACACTAGATTAGAGTTGAAATATTGCTGTGATTACAGGGAGGGGTCTTGTATCCCAGACTGACTGTGTAGACGTGGGAATGGAGATGTGAGTCTGTTGTGTATTCAGGTCTGTTCCCCTGCTAAACCTTCCTGATTAATTCTTTCCAAGCTGAATCCTGAGAGAGTCACCTTTTTCCTTAATCACACTCTCTTTCTTTCTCTCTTAATGTGTGGAGGTTTATAAAAACAGTGTTTTTGCCTTTTACCGTCTTAGCTGAACAAAATCATCAATGCCACCATCAATGTTTGTCAAACTAAAATTGAACATACTCTATGACAGTATGCAAATGCAGATGCTTCTAGCTACAAAATGTATCAGAATACACTTGATAACGCAACATAAATACCATTCAAAAGTTTGGGATGGGTAAGATTGTTTCTTTTGCTCTATAAGGTTGCATTTTTTTTCCTATCACAAATAGAATAAAAAACGTAATATTAAAATTTAAAATAACTTTTCTATTTCAGTATATTCTGAAATGTAATTTATTCATGTGATGGCAAAGCTAAATATTTGGCAGCCATTCTTCCAGTCTTCAATGTGTCACACGATCCTTCAGAAATCATTCTAATTATGATTGGGTGCTTAAGAAACATTTCTTATCATTATCAATGTTAAAAACACTGACACATTTTTCAAGTTCCTTTGATGAACAGAAAGTTCAAAAGAAGAGTTATTTTGTAACAGTGTAAGTCTTTACTATCTCTTTCAATCAATTTAGTGCATCTATTTTGAATAAAAAAAATCTTACCAACCCCAAACTTTTGGATGGTAGTGTATTATATACCACTTCCTGATTAAACTTAAGACTAAACAAGAAAAAAAGTCACATTTTGTAGGTTAAATTATTGAGAAATAGTTCACGGTCAGTTCTATTTTGGGTTAACTGCTGTCACAGTAGTACAACCTACAGAAGAGGTTTGTTAGCGAAGATGATGTTTATGATTCATTTTTTCCAAGCATTTGCATACTTGCGTATAGTATGGTTCTGCTCTTTCTTTGTTATGGTTGTCAGATTTCGCAAAAAAAAAAAAAAAAAAGAGGACCCGGCTCTCCAGGGATCCCTTGGGCTCCAGCTGAGCTGACCTGAAGCCATTTCTCTGCATTGCATTACCATGCTCATTAATGGTAGTGATTAGGACCATGAACAGTGGCTAAATCTTGACACTAGCAATCAGAGACTGGAACAGGACTGTAATTTCCTTAGTCACACTATATCTGATATTAGTCGTGTTCGATAACCGTGTCTGATATTAGGCATATCTGGTTACTGGCCCACACAGAATCTGCATGAAAATCTCAATAGAATTAGACCACCCTTCTTTCAAAAGACGCCTACTGCTCCTTTTATTAAATATTTTGGCTAATTTGATTATTATTTCAGCTCTAAATAATCAAATAAGAATTCAACATTCTCAACATCCATCCTGGAGAATTTTCCTCCCAAATCAACCCTAAAAAAATCCAACCGATACCTTCTGGGTCTGCTGATGACTTGATATCTATGTTACTGGCGTAGTCTTAAACTAGGTCATGAATACACTTCCAGCACATCTATGTGCTAAAGTGTTTAAGCATGTTTAAGAGATGAGATCTGGTGGTGCTGAAAATGGAGATTGATCCCAACAATTAAGCGACATTTGCTAGCAGAGTCATGCTAATGTATTGCACATCGGAAAGTTAATAATGGCTGTCTTGTTTTATACATCCAATAAAAAGCAGCAGGTGTAACGTCCTTAATATCAGTCGACGGCAAAGACCCGAAGACTCCCGACAAGCGGTTTGAATAATAACCCACCTGCTTTCTCGCTGCTCAATATGCAACTTTAAAGAGGCTTGGAGATGGAGACGAAGCGAATGCAAAAACATAAACACGCCGTTTTAGGTAAACAGTTTTATGATAATTATCGCACAGAGAAGCAACCGTGCTTAACAATGCAGATATGAAAAGTGAGCCTAAGAACGCAGGAGGAAAAGAGATGTCACGTGCAGGCTGCAGGAAATGGGGTTGTGTATTTTGATACAACCGGAACACGCACAAATAGCCACGTTATTTCAGGAAGCGTTGTCCGTTTTTTCTGCTTGTAATAGCATGAGGGAAAATGCTCCAGGCCCAGTTGGGCCAATCACGTGTTTTAAGAGTGTTTTGACAGTAATGACACTGCTTTATATAGAGGACAACATTATCCACTTGCCATTACGGAACCGGCTTAATATAGCCAGATGGAGTGACCCTGCTAAAACGGCCCAGGAAGACTTAATGCTGTCAGGACATGATACAGTTAGGCTTTGTAACTGTAGGGCAGCCTGATTTTAAGGCACTCTTAGGGGGCAGGACACTTGGGGCTGATGCCCAGGTTAACAGAGGTCTAGCTTCCAGAGAAGTCCCAGAGTAGCTCTGCATCTAACCAGTGACCTGATTACCGCCAATTAAGTACATTGCATCAGCGCAGCCATCCGGGGTGCCCAGAGAGGACCCTGGGTAGGATGTCTAAATGTGCTGCATGTGCTGATTTAGAAAGACACTGGTTGGAGAACTCTGGAGCTCTCTTCTGGGGATGGAGGGCAAGGCCATGAGGCCATTTAAGTCCCTTGACGTGTGTTGGTGTGTGTCCTCTCCTTCAAGGGTTTTCAGTTGTGTTGAGTGCCTCTATTAGACCTTGAGTCTTACACAGAGAACTATAACTCAATGCAGTTCCCCTCCAGCCCTGTAGAGCAAGGTTTTGCATTTGCATTTTAATGCTGTTTTCAGATTTATTTGACATGACACTCTAGTTGTCTAGTTGGTTACAGTTTAGTTTTTGCTTCATCTTTATGTACTTCTATTTTAGTAATTTTAGTTAGTAAACAAGCCCTTTGAGGTAAGAATCTACATCTGTATTCACAAAGGAATTGCAAATATGGAAGGCAGTGTCTACTGCACAGAAATATCCCAAGATGCCCCTCTTATTCAGTTTAAAGGGATAGTTAACTCAAAAACTTCATTCAGCAATATTCAGCATGGTCCAATATTGTTCTTGATATGGGCAAAAGCATTTTCATTTTTGGGTCAATTTATTTTTGCAAAACTTAAGCTGCTTGTGCTGCATTCAAGTTTTTGTGAGGCTTTGATTCTAAAATCTAGTTTTTAATTTGAAGAGTTTTACCACTGTCAAGGCATAAAAAGTCTTGCATATGAGTATGAACTAAAAATAATACAGAATTACATTAACTAAATCTCATCTATCTTCCTGAAACAAAGCAATTGCTGTATCTGTTAACTATTCTAATCGTAGGTTTTGGATTCAAACCCACACAAATAGGATTAAATGCATAATTTTTAAATTGCGCAAAAGTGTTTTTTTTTTTTTTTAAGTTTCGAGTTAACAAAAACTTTGGCTTTGCTGGTGCACTAACATATGACATGGTCTGAGATGTGAATCCTACGGATGACCAAATCATTGCATGAAAGTTGCTTGCATCAGAATGAAGAGTGATCTGCAATTTCCTGCCAGTCGTTATGATTTCATTTCTGTCCGTTCTTGTTATCCGTATCGCCAGCATCTCAAGCCATGTCGTCTGTGGGATGTCTTCACCCACTCAAGTCAAACTATTCCGCCATGCGTTGAGTGCTCTGACTATTAAAATGATTAATTTAAATTGTTTTTTGTTTCTTTTTAGTTTTTGTTTGCTATGCACTCATTATTTTATTGCAGGTTAAGTATTGTTTTCAAACCAATAGTTTTCTGCTAACTTGTATATGGAGAGGTTTGTGTGATTGTGTGAGAGTCGTTGGAGTCTCCAGTATGAGCTGCATAGTTTCCGCTACAGCATTCAGAGGTCTGTTTTGGAAGGACATAGTGTGCTTTTGGCCAGGAAACGTACATGGAGATGAAATGAATGAGCCTCTGGTGAGGGTTATGATGAAGGGTGAGGGAAAGTGAGGTTGGACGAGATTTGGAGTCTGGGACTAAGGGGGATATGCACTTACACAAGCACACACATCCTGGAAGCCGTGTTCCTGAGTGGGAGGAAAAGAGGCCGATGGCTCTTAGTCAGATCATTACTGAGAATCATCATCATTTCCAATCAACCGTTGGAAGGAGTGTTTGAAAATGTGAGACAAAGCGTGGGGGTGTGACACTGTGTAACCGAATGACATGGCGTGTGTGTATATTTATTGCAATAAGAAGACTCATTTGTGTGGAGTGAAACAAGAGCGCAGACACTTGGATGGGTTTGATAGATTTTTAGCTCTGACTCCGGAACCGAGGAAGCCCCTGAGACACTCGTTACTTAATTAACCACAAAATTAGATGAATGATAAACAGAATAGAGAGAAGCTCTCCCCCTCTCTCTCCCTTTTTTTGTTTTCCACTAGAGACAAGATCTCTGACTGAGTTGCAGGCTATTTGCTGATTTGTCTGCAGAGGGAAATATGCTTTAGCCCAGGCACAATTACGCTGTTGGTGTTAAAACAATATTGCGGCT
This sequence comes from Tor tambroides, assembly GCA_021397915.2. NCBI lineage: Eukaryota > Metazoa > Chordata > Actinopteri > Cypriniformes > Cyprinidae > Tor > Tor tambroides. The sequence continues at coordinate 64,747 of JAFVLL020039885.1, read as the reverse complement.
TTGAAGTCTAAAGTCTTTTTTTGTATGTGAAGCCTCTGATGATCACAGTAAATAGCTCTGATTATAGTACGGCTTCATCAACAGAAATGACGGAGGGATGTGGGGTTATTTTAAGTGTCTAAACTGTATATATTAAAGATGAACTCAGGGTTTCCTGTTGCAGAATAAGAACCAGTTTGAACCGCATAACCCTTGTGGATCGGTAGCTATAATAAAGCGAACTGCATGAAGTCAAATGCTGATTCTGAGAGGGAGGAGAATTCATTAAGTAATGCAGTTTATTCACACTTTGTGTTGTTTCAGCATCAGTTGCACTAAAGAAAGTATGCAAACTAAGTAACTGCAATAACACGACCACAAAATCGGATGGAACAGGAGTTATTTAATCGTTTCTGTCATGCCGTGATGTTAATATGGGTAGATGCCATATTGATTTTATGTGAATAAAAACGAGGCTGTGAGGGATAGACTTAATGGCTTTACAATGGCATGCACTGTATAAAGGTCCTAGAAAATAATTTTCAAACATTTTATGAAGGTTTTTGTCTACTGGAAGTTTTTTAGAAAGATGTTTTATCAGCTGAACAATTATGTTGTTAAACAACAGTACGGTCCATTGAACACAACGAACTTCTGTTCCTTCCAGCCTCTTTTTTTTATTCCTGTCAACAATTAAATATGGCACTAACATCAGTAACATCATTAACATCAGTGAACTGGTGCAAAGGGACTCTAGAGGAAGTTAAACAACAGCCTAGTATTGTTGGCTCCACCACAGACTCATGTTTGTATTCAACATTATTTATACAGATTATTGCTTTATTAATCCTTAAAGCGACAGTTAATGGCCTTCTCAGCTCATTAAAGTCTCCGTTTATTAAAATGTGGACATTAACACTCAAAAATAATGGCTGCTGCTCACATTCCTGCTGTAGTTTGTTCAAAACCATGTGTAACCCTTAATCGCAATAGCATTCTCTCTGGCTTTGTACAATTGCGTAGTTTAAGGAGTGACCGTTGCGTTTAAGTATAGAAATTCCTTTTATCACTTTTATTGTCTGTTCGGAACAGAAGTTACTTCCCAAAGTCCATTTGAAATTGTAATAATTATGTGGCTGTGAATAAGAAATGAGGATACCAATAGTTTAATCTATTGCCTTTGGCTAAGTGAAGAAATATTAGGCTAGTGTTTGTCATGTAGTAAGGTGTAGTAAAAGATCGTGACAGTGACAGTGGCTGCTTTTAAATTATATAGACTCATTTGGAAAGATGGTTTTATATATATATATATATATATATATATATCTCAGATATCATAACACAAAGCTCAATTCCTGTGTATTACTAAAAATTGTTTAGCAATGAACCAAAAGACAAGTAGTTTTTTCAATTTGTCAGTTCTGTTCTATACCAAACTGTTTTAATGAAATTTGCATTACATTTTAAAAGTTTTATTAGATAGTTAATTAAGGTTGTCACATCCATTAATAATGGGTGTAAGTATTCACAAGGGGAGGATGACACCATATTTGGTGAGTGTGCGCTCTGTTTGAACCTTTTGTGGAGACTGAATGCTTAATGAAATGGAGGAATCAGGCTTATAAGTCATTAAAACTCTTTTCTGTACTTTGTGCTTTTAATAAACATGAGATTGATTAGTATGCACATACACACCAAGGAGCAACCCAAATTCACTTCTTTCAAGAACTCCATATGCAAATATTGACTTTAAGAGCTGGAAGAGTGTGAGAGAGGAAGATAAATACTCCAAATGGCATTAGAGTCGTGTGGTTTTGTATGTGTGTGATTGGTCAAACTGAACTCTCGTTGATAATGTATCTGGGCTATGGGCCTCTTTCTGTCGCTGCATTGTTGCCATTGTTTTCCTCACACACTTTCCCAGCATGCATCAAGAGATTTCTCTCCCCCTGAGCTTTAATTAGTGTTCACACACGCTTCAATTAGTGGGAATAGACACAGTAAAACAGTGCCAAAATCTTTTATTCAAGAGAGAGAGAAAAAAGAGATTTTTGTATGCGAATAATACGCAGAATGGTTTCCGTGTGCGTGCGTATTGGTGAAGTTTAATCCGTAGTTGTGGAACAGCACCAGACTTGGACACCACGAGACCACTGGAATCCGAATAAACTTGTACCGAACTCAAAGGTCGTGGTGTGGCCTCAGTGTGTGTGAGAATAGTTTCATACCAATATCTCTGAGTCATAGTTTTTAAATAGCTTCATTTTTGTCAGAGCTGTGTGCACTAGACAAAGAGGAGTGGTGCTCATATGGGAACTGTGAGTTGATTTCGGGTGATCCGGTTTCCTCCTTTCATGCTATTATTTCCAGTTGGACGGTTTTTGTTATTGGAAAAGACCAAAAATACAATATAGACAGATAAACTGCTTTATTATTTCACTGGAGATGTATTTAAGTGTGTGTGTCTGTGTGATGTGTCTTGTGTTTTTCAGCAGCTCCAAACTGAAGTGTATGGCCCACATAAGGACTCTGTCCAACCACACAAGAATCGGCACTCAAATCAGAGCGCAACCGAGAAATCTCTAGCAGATCACACACACACACTTAAGATCTGGCCTCATGCTCCGTGTGGCTCTCCTCCAGTGGGATCTTGTACTCTCGGAAGTGGAGAGTAGCATCTGTCTATGCCCAGGCTGAAATGAGATGGGCGTTTGTAGAGATCTTCAGACGGTTGTTGAGAGAAGGGTATGGTTAACAGTGTTTGATTCGGCTTTGAACGAACACGGCTGAGCGGTCTTCTCTTAAGTGAGCAGCACTGACTGCCACGGCCCTGGAGAGAGGCCATATTTCACCTGGAATCAGAGAGAAACACTCCTGAACTGAAGATAACTCAGCAGGGCCCACAGCGTCCGTACAGCACCAGGGCTCAGTCGGCAAAATAGCTTGCCAGCTATACAAACAGCATTATTGCTCATGATAAGTGTTGTCATTATTTACCAAGAGCTGTAAATTGTACACAGATTGCAGCTGTCGTTCTAAACACTGACACGGGGTAACCTCAAAGAACTGATAGGAAAAAGATAGAGAGACATGGAGGAAGCTCATAACAAAGAGATTTTTATTTTATTTTATTTTATTGTGTGTATGGTTTGTGTTATTTGTTTTGGATTTGGGTTTTTTGTTTTGTTTGGTGTTTTGGTTTGGTTTTTTGTAGGGCTGTAGCTATCGAATATTTTAGTAATCGAGTATTCTACCGAAAATTCTATCGATTAATCGAGTAATCGGATAAGAACAACTTTTTCTTTATTAAAGAGCAATACTAAATATACAAGAGAAAACAAGGCAGGTCTCTTAAAATGAACAAGTAATTTGTTTCCTTTTTAGAAAAATTGACATTTTTATTGCTGAAATTGCATATATTAATAACTGGACTAAGCCATTTAGTGCATTTAATTGGCATATTACATTCAAAATGCAAATAAAAATATATAAAAATATAAAAATCATTTTCAAATTACTTTAAAAAAGGTAAACATAGTACAACCTAAAACTAAGACATAAATCAAAATAACTGTAATAATAGTAAAAAAAAAAACCTAAACATTGTGCAACTTAACTTTCAAGTTTCAGCCTAACTACAGCTCAGGCATGACACAAGCCTTTACTTAGAAGGCTTTGTGGCTTTTGTAAGAGGCAAAAATTAGTGGACAGGAAGCTAACGTGGAACAAAAACCATACACATACATTTTTCAGCAACATGAATTTAAAGTTATTTGGAGAATAAACCCTCTTAAATGTCTCTATGCATACTGGTGTGTGTGAGATCCTTTAAAGGAGCGTGGTTGCAAACATGGTGCACAAACTTTTTACATACAACATATTTTAGGTGCTATAATAATTAAAGCTATGATTAAAGAAAATGACAATTATAAAGTTGTTTTATTTTCTGTCACCTAATGTTTTATTGTTATTTATTCTTAAAATAGCCTCAAATGAAGGCATAAAACATTAATTTCATTTATCTTTAAATTATTGAAAATTTAAACTTTTTGGCAAACAAAGGGGATTTACTATTAAAGTTAAAACATGGAAGAAATGTTGTTTGATCATTCCTTAAAGTTTTCATAATTGTAGTAATTAATGTGCTTACATTCTCTTTGAACAATAGTAATTTTTGTTCAGTAATGAAAATTAGTAATTAGTAATGAAATAGTAATTTCTGCTGCAATGTCTTCAAATAAAACCGGACTTTTATTTTGACGGGTTGCCGTGAATACCTTAATTTCTGTGTGTATATGATATGACGCTAGTTTTACTCAAATGAAACGGGAAAACGCTCATGAAGTGACTCTCAGAACAGATCTGGAGATGTTGTTCGTGTATTTATGTCTTCATTGAGACGGCAGACGCTGAAATCACCACTTGACGAGCGTCACGCGCGCTTCAGTCTGTGTGTGGTAAAGGAAAACGCGCGTCTCTGCCATTCATTCATACAAAGATATGATCGCGTAATATGAATTAATGCTCATCAGATTGCGTAAATCAGTGGGAAATGAATAGAAATGATGATTCTGTGTAAAGAAATATCAAGTAAACATGTATAAAAATATAAAAACACTGGCAAAGCTATGCGCATGTGAGCAGAGCATAGCGGGGAGCAGATCAGTGAAGGAGATTTTAGCAGCGTTGCCCAGTACAGCTGTACTACAGCATGTCACAGCATGTCACAGCACTGTAGCGCTACTGCAAACAGGAACAAGGATACTACATAGAAATTTCCTGTCGGTGCGTAATTTGAGCGGACTTAGCTTTTCCGGTGAGCATGAGCGGTAACTGAGCAGAATGCACACTGATAGAGCGGAATATTGAACGGAGCGTCATGCGCGCAGTAATGAGTGAAATCAGACACTGGCTGGGCGGGGCGGCGCGGCATATATTTTCGGCGGCCAAAAATTCAGTGCATCCCTATAAAATGGACTAAACGATTCTTCGAGGCACATAATTTGCCTCTGATTTTTTGTATTCGAGTTACTCGAGGAATTGTTTCAGCCCTAGTTTTTTGTTGCTTTGGTTGACTTTGTGTTTTGTTTGATGGTTTGATTTTGTGTTGCTTTTTGTTTTGGTTGACTGTGGTTTGTTTTGTTTGGTATTTTGATTTTGTGTTTTTTGTTTTGTTTAGTGATTTGGATTAGTTTTTTGTTTTGCTTTTTTTTGTCCGTGGTTATGGTCCTGATATATCATGCAATATTAATGTTAGTGCCATGTTTAATAATATTTTCTATACTGTATGTTAGCAATTACTTCATCTGGTTGCATTTTCATATTTTCTCAGGTGTTTTTGAAGAAAAATCTGAGCCAAAGACATAACTGAGAACTCCTGATATATAAAAGAGCAACCAGGAAAACCGGGAGAAGTGTTGTCCTGGGCCCTGTGATGGGAGGGGCCCACTTAAGGTCCTGTATCGTGTAGCACTACTCACAGGGAGAGAGAAGTTGAGAGAAAAAGATGAGAGAGATATGAAGAAGACAAGAGAGAAAGACAACAATTTAGAGGAGAGAGGAGGTAAAATGCGATAAGGAGCAGCATAATGAATTCTAATGCATGAGAGAACAGAGAACATCGGCTTTTCACTGCCCTCCTCTCTGTTTCCCAGCGGCCTCATCCTTATCTCCTGATCTCCCCGTTTTTCTCTTCTCTTATCCTCCTGTAGTCACTCCCGGAAACTCAATATGTTTCTCAGCCGACCAATATGACGCAGATGTGACCAGGTGCAAATACAGAGACCATTTGTTACCATTGATTTACCACACTGTTAGAGCAGTCATCACCTTGTATATCTCTATATCTTGTCTGTCTCTTCTCTATCTCTCTCTTGATCCTTCTAAGGTTCTTGCACGTGACATCTTTCGCCTGCTCTAGTTGGGTCAGTATAAGCAGGAGGAAAAGCTTTGGTTCCACATGCATACACTAGCTGGAAGGAGTTTCTTCGATGGGGCATGAAGCCCAGGGGTCTGCGTCGTTGGACCGCCCTGCTTTGCGTGTGTGTGTGTGGTTTGCAGTCCTCCATGACTTGGCTGGATTTCTTCTATTAATACTCTGTTGGTACTGGCAGAGTGAGGTGGAATAATACTGTTTCCCTTCACTCTCCCTATCAGCACTGAAGGAATGCTGATTAAGGAAAGAGAACTGAGCCTTAAAGTGGCTTAGCACAATGAGGGGTAGGGTTTTTAGGAAGCACCGCCTTTCCTGTGGCTCTACCTGGAAGTTTTGACACTTTTCTTCCATTAATGAAGGGATGTGAGTCAAGGAGTGATTCAGCATAGTGTCAGGCTATTTTAGGGTAATGCGTGACTTCAGCTTCTGATGAGAGATTTGATTTTTAGCCAATCCATGATCCTTATTCATGAAATGGAAGCAGAACAAATTTTGTAAAACCATTAGTAAATCGTAAAACCATTTGTATGTAAATTATCCCATTGAAATGAATGTGAAAATTTACATATGAATGTATTTATGAACTATTTTCTGTATAAATTTGTTCGCTTGTGTTTCATGAATAAAGCCAAATGCTTTAATTTTACATGTTGGTTTTGACAAAGCTGACAAAGCTATTCAAGTGGGCAGTCAAATTCCTGAAGACCAAACATAGACGAGTTTTAATCTTCAGTTTTCAGAAAGCTATTATGTGCTTTTATTTTTATTTATTTATCTTGATGCAGTGAAACAGTCAATTAATCATCCAAATTAAAAAGACATGCATTTATTTTGACCTTCAGGAAATAATAGAAATTTTCAAACTCGCATCTGGGAAGCCTCTGAGGGGCTGCAGGAGCATATATATTTTATATATACAGGTGCATCTCAATAAATTAGAATGTCGTGGAAAAGTTCATTTATTTCAGTAATTCAACTCAAATTGTGAAACTCGTGTATTGAATAAATTCAGTGCACACAGACTGAAGTAGTTTAAGTCTTTGGTTCTTTTAATTGTGATGATTTAGTCTCACATTTAATGAAAACCCACCAATTCACTATCTCAACCAATTAGAATACTTCATAAGACCAATAAAAAAAACATTTTTAGTGAATTGTTGGAATTCTGGAAAGTATGTTCATTTACTGTATATGTACTCAATACTTGGTAGGGGCTCCTTTTGCTTTAATTACTGCCTCAATTCGGCGTGGCATGGAGGTGATCAGTTTGTGGCACTGCTGAGGTGGTATGGAAGTCCAGGTTTCTTTGACAGTGGCCTTCAGCTCATCTGCATTTTTTGGTCTCTTGTTTCTCATTTTCCTCTTGACAATACCCCATAGATTCTCTATGGGGTTCAGGTCAGGCGAGTTTGCTGGCCAATCAAGCACACCAACACCATGGTCATTGAACCAGCTTTTGGTACCTTTGGCAGTGTGGGCAGGTGCCAAGTCCTGCTGGAAAATGAAATCAGCATCTTGTCAGCCGGTCAGCAGAAGGAAGCATGAAGTGCTCCAAAATGTCTCGGTAAACGGGTGCAGTGATGTTGGTTTTCAAAAAACAGATTACATTGCACCCCAAATCATCACAGACTGTGGAAACTTAACACTGGACTTCATGCAACTTGGGCTATGAGCTTCTCCACCCTTCCTCCAGACTCTAGGACCTTGGTTTCCAAATGAAATACAAAACTTGCTTTAATCTGAAAAGATTACTTTGGACCACTGGGCAGCAGTCCAGTTCTTCTTCTCCTTAGCCCAGGTAAGATGCCTCTGACTGTTTTCTGTGGTTGTCTGTGGTTCAGGAGGCTTAACAAGAGGAATATGACAACTGTAGCCAAATTCCTTGACAGGTCTGTGTGTGCTGGCTCTTGATGCCTCAGTCCATTCCTTGTGAAGCCTCAGTCCATTCCTTGTGAAGTTCACCCAAATTCTTGAATCGATTTTGCTTGACAATCCTCATAAGGCTGCGGTTCTCTCGGTTGGTTGTGCATCTTTTTCTTCCACACTTTTTCCTTCCACTCAACTTTCTGTTAAAGGGGTCATATAATGCTATATCCACTTTTACAAGTTGATTGTACTGAAATGTGTGTTGGCAGTGCCTGTACACAACCATCCTATAATGATAAAAATCCGTCCAGTGTTTTTTTTTTTAAATCTCCTAATATGTTTTCTCCTGTCTCAAATCGAGCTGTTCGTCTTGTGACGTCACAAGATCGGAGGCCCCACCCACGATTGTTGATTGACAGGACGTTTCAACACAGACCCGCCCTGAGCGAGCTGTCATCATAGTCCGCCATTGTTGATACGCTGGAGCAGAATGGCGTCTAAGCGATCGTGGTGTTCTGTTCTTGGGTGTAATAACGAGCACAGCAGTTTTGATGTTCCTAAATCAGAACCGCTGATGACGCAGTAGCTGAGTTTTGTTTTGGAAGGGAATAGTCCCCCAGATCAACCTCAATTCTTTCATGTTTGCGCAAATCATTTCTCACCAGACTGCTTTATAAACGAGGGTCAGTTTAAAGATAGTTTTGCCAAGAAGCTGCTCCTGAAAAAAGGATCGGTACCAAATTCGTGTTCCTGCTGCACCTCCAGAAGAAGTGAGTATAACGTTTTATTAACCTTTATATTAATCTTTGCTAATCGCTTGCATGTTTCACTATGAATGTGGCTAAAGTTTACACTAACTTTCATTACATGAAATCAAGTGTACATTACGGCATGTTTTCTATGTACGATGTTCTCAATATAATTCATAATCTCACGTTTGTAATGAACAACGCGTTATGGTTATTGTGTTGTTATAAATTGTGTACGCTGTGGTAAAGTTAACATGGTAACAGTACATTAAGCTTACTTTTGTAGATGGTTTATAACGGTGTCTGTTACTGATTAATAAGTAATATTATGTGCCAGTACATACAAAGATAGATCAAAGTGACATTACGTTAACCAACCATTCAGAAACGTCCTGGGGTGCGTTTCCCAAAAGCATCGTTAGCCAACTATGGTCGCAAGTTCCGTCGTTACCAGCATAGTTCAACGATTCGGTGTTTCCCGAAACCATAGTTCAAACGAACGTTCGCAATCAGCGTCACAAACTTACGTGGTTGGAACTACGGCTCTTGACCTGTGGTTAGAAGCATAGTTTCTTGTTAATAAGATATATGGGCTTAAATAAATATGCTCTTGGGCACAACAAGCAAGCTAACATCCAGTACTATCTGTATCGTCCATTCTATGTAAATATAAATGCATTTTAATTATGTATTTTTGCACGTCCATTGTAAGCGCCGTTTCTGAAGAGTGCGCATGTGCATAAATGCCTGAGGGAACCCCGAAGTATGACGTAAGAGGGAACCCGCAATGAATCAAACATCAAATAAATCATAATGACAGAGAACAAAAATAGTAAATTAGTCAGTAGATGCCATGTTCAATACAGCAGCATTTTAGAGACCTCTAATCAGTTAAAGAGCATAAGTTATTCCTCCACCACACGCGTGTGACGTCATTAACAATGGCCCTATGTTGTTGAACTAACATGGTTCAAACGGCGGAGATGCGACCGTGTTCGGGAAACAGTCGTGACTAGATAGTTCGTTTCCAAAACGATGCATGGTACTATGGTGGTTAATCAGCGAGTTACGTCGTTGTTCGGGAAACGCTCCCCTGTTCGAGCCTTAATTGTCGAACTTCTTCGGGGCCATCTTGTTCCGTGTCCGACTCCGGTTCAAATTTTTAATTTTTTTTGACTCCGGTTCAAATTGATATGGTTGCACAGTGTCCTCAGAAACTCCCGCTGCCATTCTTCCGCCAAAAGATACCCTCAACTGTTGTCAAGGCAACACTCCACGTATATTGTGTCACGCCCCACAGAGCAGAGGGGCGGGGTGAGCAGAGCTCATGATCATTTAAAGGCACATGCACTGAAATGGCGTGCTGAACAGAGAGCTGTTTTTGACCAGGTAAAATGAGTGTTTTCTTACAATACTAACGAGAATTTTTAATTAAAGTATATTACAAACTTTTCATTTAGACCCTAAAGAATCATATTAACTTGTGCAAAAATGGCATTATATGACCCCTTTAACATGCTTGGATACAGCACTCTGTGAACAGCCAGCTTCTTTGGCAATGAATGTTTGTGGCTTACCCTCCTTGTGAAGGGTGTCAATGATTGTCTTCTGGACAACTGTCAGATCGGCAGTCTTCCCCATGATTGTGCGCCCTAGTTGGCAAACTGAGAGACCATTTTGAAGGCTCAGGAAACCTTGCAGGTGTTTTTGAGTTGATTAGCTGATTGGCATGTCACCATATTCTAATTTGTTTAAATGTGAGCCTAAATCATCACAATTAAAAGAACCAAAGACTTAAACTACTTCAGTCTGTGTGCACTGAATTTATTTAATACACGAGTTTCACAATTTGAGTTGAATTACTGAAATAAATGAACTTTTCCACGACATTCTAATTTATTGAGATGCACCTGTATATATAATTTTTTTAATTTTTTTTTCTGGGCAAGAGCTCCCTATGTATCTATGCAGCCTAGCATGGATGAGAGCAGTGATAACCCCCCAGGGTGAACAGAACCAACAAAATTATTGCAGAAATTGTTAAAGTTCAGTAGTTTTATGTACACATTTTTGAATTATTCTGATTCAAAAGAGAATCAGAAGGCTGGATCCTGACTAACAGAGGAGGAGTTGGGGATGGCGGAGGGTAATTAGCTATTGAGCAATGCGAAAACTGCTGATAATACTGAGAGACCTTATATATGGATGCTTAGATAGGTGTCGTATTCCTATAGGTAGATGGGGATCAGCTGAGAGTCAGCTGATGTGAGCTTGACTAACGTGACCTGCCAGAACTAATGCTACGCTTGATTTTCAGGCCTGGCATAGTTAACCATAAAACTTCAGTAACAGTATTTATTGTGAAAAGAGCTAGAAGTACATTTGAAAATTATGCATCACACTAATAGTGGGTAGAAAAAAGATGAACTTACAAAGTCAGCATTTTAATTCAATTTACTTCAAATACAAAGACTACAACACAGTGTCTTTATAATATCACATATTTTCCCACAGAGTATAAATGGGTCTTTATACATGAAAATGTATAGCTGTCTTTATATTTTAGAAGAGGTGGCCCTCACAATCGGATCATTATATTTAGGGGTCCTGGCATTAAAAAAATGTGAAAATCGCTGATATAGACAACTAGTATAAAGAATTAAAGAAACAAGTATTTTTAAACTTTAATAATCATTTAAACAGTCATGTCTTTTGAAATGTGTTTTTCTAGACTGCAGTTTGGAGTGGCTCAATCACATGGCTGTTATCCCTGGTGGTCCTGAGTAGTCTCTGGAGTGGCCTGGTGGTCTCCTCGTTAGGCCTAGATAACATAAACAAGGTCGGAGATCGTGTTTATAGTGCTGATCCACCTTTGCGCTCATACATCATCATCAGAGAGATGGACGGTTTCAGAGGGTGAAGAGCATAAGGTGTCAGCTTTCTTTTTTCCCTCTCTCTACAGATAAAAGACAGGGGTCACGGACCACCAAGTGCAAATTTCCTACTCCTGCCACTTGATAACCGGCAACGTCTTTAAGGAAATTCAATGTAGACAGCCCTGAATAGGAGCATTAGCATTTAAATGGCCGAACAATTGAAAAATGCATTAGGATACATAAAAAAAAAATGCCTTGTTCCTGTGCCCACTTTAAGGATCAGAGAGGCGACGAGAGTGAGAAAGAGATTACTTTTAAAGCTGCTCCTCTGGAAAAGATAACTAGCTGTCCAGGTTCATTTTAATGTGAATGTGTGTGTGATGCTCAGACCAGACACACTTTGTCCTTCCCATTTGCTTTATTGCTAGTCACACCTTCGACTCCTGCAGGCTGTGTAAAATCTCAGACAGGAACATTTTGGCACAGTGCAGATGTTTGGGCTGCATTTCCACATTGAAAACATTCGGGATGTGTTTCGAATTGCCTCTCAGTTTTGAAAAATGTGAGTGTCACAATTTCAAGCAGATCAAAACACATCTTCACACATTTGTGCAAAAGTTTAATGTTGATATTATCTTAAGGGGATGAGGAATGTTGGTTTAGACTTTGAAAAATGATCTCACCTCTTCATGACAGACTCTGACTATTTATCTTTTATGTTAGCACTTTTGCACAGAAAAGCTGTCACATCTGCCAAAGAGTAAGAATGTGAAGTAGAGAGTGTGCAAAAGAATGAATAACAGTGAGTGACATTTTGTGATACTGTCAACTTTTGGGATGTGCAAAAATACATATTCTTAAAATTGACTTGTCAGTGGATGTCTGAATGACTAGTTTACTAGCTGGTTTTAAGGAAGCCCTGTATGATTACACAGGTTTAAGGCCACCAATTAGAAACTATTTTGTATGTCACACAGTATCTTATTTCTTCTTTGGAACACAAGAAAAGAGAAAATATTTAGAAGGATATTTAAACTGTCTTTGCCTTTGTAATGAAAATCAGTGGAGCTCAAAACAACATTGGATCCCAGTGTGTGATTTGTCCCTTTAAAAATGTCTCAAAAAAAACACAAGTGCAACATACAGTAAAAAAGCAAAATGTACTGTCGAAGGAGGTGATTTTGTTGCCAGAGATGAAGGGGATGAATTTAAGGATGCAGATTAATGTTAGTTGTCGACTGGTAACATGCTAAAATACGGCACACTAAAAACCATCTCTAAAAAACCCTTTTAAATTCCTTAGTTTTTTCCAAAAATGATGAAAGAAATATCACTAATCAACTCATCAGTTGTTGACCAGCTAGCCAACTAGTTGACAATCCTGACCATCCCTAGTCAATACTTTAAAGAGATAAAAAGGGAATGGGGTAATTCTTATGCCAGAGGCTCTTTTTTTATTAAATCTTTAAGCTGACCTGAGAGAAGGATTGAGGGGGCGAGTGAAAGAGAGCTCTGGTTAACTGGCAGGGCCCCAGGCAATGAGTATTCAGAGAGAACTTTGATCTTCTGCATGATGATTCTGACCTCATGGTTTCTTCACCACACTCCATTACACAACGCACAGAGCAAAAGAGACAGACGGCTGTGGTAATTCTTTACTGTGGTCTGTGGTTTGAGGTTGTTTTTTTTTTTTGTTTTTTTTGAGGAATGGCTACTGTGAAATTAATCAGTCTTAGATTCCCTTTTGCTTTTCTACTCTAGTTTATGTAGCTTTTTTAACTTTCATATGTTAGTTGCAGTGGTGTTTGTAGCTAATGAATACATGATTTTCATAACTTTGAACTGAATCCATTACATCTGAACTTCTTGACAGGTGACTGCGTCTTTGAACTGACCAATGAAACTGACTGCGTGGCGGGTTTTGTGCTTAACTGATTTGGAAATCAACTGGAAAAAATGTTTCGACTGACATGTAAAGCAACCAGCCACAGTTAAATTTATTTTATGTTCTGTTCAGAAATGTAGCTGCTTTTCAGTATTGGTCAGAATTATACGTTTTCTTCAGTTGTGAATTCCAATTTTAAATTAATATCGATAAACAGTATTGCACTAATTCTTGCCTGTACTGATAGATAGATAGATAGATAGATAGATAGATAGATAGATAATGCTTTATTAAATGATGCTCTTTTGAGCAATGCTTTATATCTCTTTATGACTCATATTTTTTTTTTTAAAATATGTATTTTATCAGTTTATAATCGATCTGGTTGCTATCAGCTGACAAAAATTATGTGGTTTTCATAGACTGAACAGCATTGTATGGCCATCAGTGCATCTTCTCCACCTTTGATTGAAGAATAAAAACTCTCGGACAGATTTAAAATTGCTTTCCTGCTGTTTCCAAACCTTTAATGTCCCTTAATTAGAGTATCGATCCACTCTTGGTTTACTTAGATCTGAATCACAGACACCTTCCACAGTCTTGTTTTGTGACATTAAAAGCCACTCGCTCAACAAGGCTGTTCCTTGATAAAGCTGCTGCCAAGAACTTGCCAGTGACAAGTACAAATGTGTCTTCTGTAACAAACTGAGAACTAAAGTTTAGCCGTTCTTTTTAGTGAAGGCTTGGGAAAGGAAATGTTAGTATAAGCAGCTACCTGCGGTGATTCAATCTGAGCGACACGCGAATGATGCTGAGACAGAGCGAGGGTGTTTACTGGACATAAACTGTCATTTGTATTCAGTTCATGCCCACTTCCATACTGCCCGTTTATCATCCTTGCCTGGAGGTGGATGTGCGTGCATTATTCTGGTAGAACTTTATGTTCACTACTGCGACATTGTGGATTCCTGTGGAGTGTGTGATGATGGGGTTGTGTGTCTGTGTGAGTTTGTGACCCCCTTTGGTGGTATAAGATTGCTTAAAATCTGTGACGGGCCCCAGAGGAGAGTCGATTCAGTCCAACTCAGTGTGAGGTTGAAACCTCCGTGTTTCTCCAGGGTGGTGGATGTGATCAACGGGGTGGGGAGAGACAGGCTGGTGGAGATGGTGAGAGCCAAGGCTGTGCCTGGGGAATCTGATGTGCCTATGTATGTGTCAGTATCTAGGGTGCAGGAAGAGGGAGAAGCAGCACTGAAGATTCACTTACACTTACATCCAGAGATCAGATTTAGAGATCTGGTTCAAACGTACAGGCGCGGGAAGCCAGACTGCCAGCATGAACCTTTTCTGTTTATCTGCTCTCAGTCAGCACAGTCAGTTGACACTTGGAACATATGGTTTCTTGTGTGGTGTTCTGGTTCAGTGTGTGCCATATCAGTTATCAGCCTTTTTTATTTTTTTTTTATTTTATCATCATCAAATGATATTGGATTTAATTGTGCATGCTTATTTCCCATAGTTTTAAATATAGATTACCTTTCTTGTCGTCTAGTGTTCACTTTAATCTTTGGCAAATCTCAATTTTAAATTATTAAAATCTAGTAAATGTTAATGCTATACATAATACATTTGTGATGATTTTTGAAAGTCACTTGTGACATTGAAACATTTTTTAAATGTAATATTTGTTATTTTAAATGAATGACTTTTTTTATTTTAATTGTTTTACTGTTATCAGATTGAGCCAATAACTAACTGTTGTAGCCTTGATATATCATTCAGTAGTAGTAATTAATATTAATATAGCCCCAAAATATTTCATTCATTCATTCATTCATTCAAAAAAATTTTGGTCATAACATGAATATAATTGTTGGCATATCGTATTAGCCAGAATTTTATAATGGTGTGTCCCTAGTAGTGACATTGTTAAATGATATTATTTGGAAATAAAGTAGCTTTAACTTAATTAAATATGCCATGAACAATTCCATTCCATTTTCCATTAATTTCCTCTTTGACATGGGCTTTATCCAGTTTCTGGATGGATTGCACTTGCATCCACATAATGAAATGGCTCCACCACTGCGTGCACACACGCATATACACACACACACACACACACACACACACACACACACACACACACACACACACACACACACACACACACACACACACACACACACACACACACACACACACACACACACACACACACACACACAAACAATCTGAGTGAAGCTAATGGAGATGTTGAAAGAAGGATAGATCCTCCGGATGCAAAAGGGACCTGAGTGTCACCAGTGCCACGTCTCAATTCACTTCACATCTATTCTCTCAAATTAGGCTCATTATGCTCTTTTTCTCGTTTCCTTTCTCTGTATATAATTTCGCACCTGTGACCTCAGTGTGTGTTTTATCTTCTATTCTTTCCTTTTTTCACATATCTTCCTTTCCTTTTCTTGTCTTTCCTGTGCTCTCAGTTCCCTTCCAAAACACACAGATTTACTTAGGCTTTGTTTGTGCAGCAAATGAAACTGAGTTATTTTCATATTCAATCTTTAGGATGGCCCATTCCTTACTTATTTTGCAAGTGATGAAACCAAATCTGTTTGTTCAGACAGTGTCATCAATATCCTGTATATCTACATTGATCGTCATAGTAATGACTTCAGCGTCAGCTTGATGGCAGAACACGTGAGAGTCGTTGTCATTAAGGAAAGCGAGGACAGAAAACTTAAATACTTTAGTCTCTACTCGTATACATCATTTTCAGAATGAAAACCACAGCATAATTTTTTATAATTCACTTTATTTATGAATAATTTTTTTTAAAACAAGGCTATCCCAGGATGTCCCCAAAGTGAGGCTCTGTCAGATTTAGCTAGCTTTGGGGACAAATTTGTCCCTAAACTATTGTTAAATAAACCCTCATGCACACGTTATGGCAGCATTAGAGCAAATTCACTGAAAACACACTGCTTTACACAAGCTTTGGAAAACTGTCTAATTCAGACATCAGAGACCGCTTTATCTGTACTATTCTCCCAGTCTCCCGTTACACACAAATGCACAAAACAAAACGGATTATCCGAATGTGGCGCCCGACACATATGCAAAAGGGCGACACTAAAGAACCTTCAGAAAGCATGTGCTGCATATTGATTAACATTTGATCCTTTCTGCTTTCATCTTCACTGTTCCCTAGGCTCTTATCCAACCCTCCAGACCTGTCTGTCTGCCTGCTTGACCCTCTTACTCTCTTCTCCTCCATGGGTGAGGACACATAAGGGCCCGGGTGGCACCGGTCCGCCCAGATTGATTACTGGTCCGCCCCGTGTCAGAATATATTAATGGTTTGGAAATACTGAAACAAATGCAAAAGCAAAGGAACTGCCTTTTGGTATTTCAAATATCAGCCTTTTGATATATTATATTATATACATTAATGGCTAAAGGTTTGGAATAATAAAGATTACAGTTGTGCTGCCTAATATTTGTTGGAAAACTTGATGCTCATAGTTAGGTTTAAAAAATAATAATTTTATTTAGCAAGGACGCATTAAGTTAATCAAAAGTGACAGTAAAGGCATTTATAATATTGCAAAAATTTATATTTCAAATAAATGCTGTTAGTTGAATGTTCTATTAATTATCAATTTATCAATGCCAAATTAACATTGATAAGAATTGTTTATAATAACAGAGCACCAAATCATTTTAGAACGATTTCTGAACAATCATGATTGACACTGAAGACTGGAGTAATGGCTGCTGAAAAATCAGTTGTGCCATCACAGGAATAAACTACTACGCTTTAAAATATATTAAAATAGAACAGTTGTTTTAAATTATAATAATATTTCGCAGTTAATACTGTTTTTGCAGTGTTTTTGATCAAATAAATACAGCCTTGGTGAGCGTAAGAGACTTCCTTCAGAAACATAAAAAAATCATATAGGCCTAATTATTCCAAACTTTTGACCAACCCAATCACATGAAAATTTCTGGCTCTGTCATATCTTTTCTCCATGGAAATCTTGGTATTGTATGTCATGAACACCTACTGTACCTTGTGCCTTTTGGGAATAACAGAAAAGAGCACTGAGGAATGCTGGGAAGGATGATAAGGGCAGATGGATGATCTTGGCTCAGGGATGAGAGGAGTGAGCTTATAAATCCAATACTGATGTCAGTGGGGGGATGGCTGTGAAAGATGGAGTGAAAGGAGGAGGAATAGGTGGAGGAGGGGAGAGAATTATATCTGTAAAAATGCTCCGCCAGCACAGGTGGAGGTGCCGGTCTCTCAGCCTCAGGCTGTAAGCAGGGGCTTGGTTGTGATCATCGCTGTCATAACTGGCTACAGACATACTGGTAACTAATGGCAAAGTCATTCTAACGGTCTGTGTTTCTTTCACCATATGAACAGATTTTTACACTGTGTCCTATCCAAGCGTGACATGATAAAGTGACGAGTGATTAGAAGTATTTCCATGTTATCATTCAATAATTTGGGGTCAGTTATATTTTTTTCTTTTTTGAAAGAAATTGACATTGTTATTCAGCAGTTATGCATGAAATTGGTCAAAAGTGACAGGAAAGACTCTAAAAATTCAAATAAATGCTGTTCTTTTGATCTTTCCATTAATCCAAAAATTTGGAAGAATCTGTCAGAAGGACAACTGTTCTCAACATTAGTAATAAGAAATGTTTCTTAAGGAGCAAATTAGAATAATTTCTGAAGGTTCATGTGACCCTGAAGACTGCAATAGTGGTTGCTGAAAATTCAACTGTGCCATCACAGGAATATATTTTAAAATATATTACAATAGAAAATATATATAGGCTATGTATTTAATTGTAGTAATATTTCACAATATTACTGTATTTTTGATCAAATACATAAAAGCAGCCTTGGTGGGCATAAGAGACTAATTTCAAAAAACAAAAACTAACCCCCAAAAAAGCTCTTATTTTTAGCCATCATTGCTGATTAGGAATTACCAAAAAGTCTATTTTGATTTTCTAGAAGAAAATTTAGTATATTTTTGGAACTCTAGGTATCTGTTTGTAATTCAAAAAATGTGCTTGCTTCTGTCTCAAATTCTCAGTGCTTTGTGGATAAGAAAACGTTGCAGAAAAAGTCAGTCTTTTCTCAACTCTTGGTTACATGACAACCGTAATTTTTTTTACACACTCCTGCATCTTACATCCTTGTGACGCACCATCCTCATTTGCAGCGTTATCTGACGTAACATGAGCTGTAGTACGTAAGCGACCTTACAGTGCACATTCTCTGTCTTCCTGTCTCGCTATCTCCCCCTCTCTCTATGCTAGGTCATGTTTTATTGGTTTGTCTGCTGAAGGAAGATGCTAGGAGTTGTCCCCCCTAACAGTAATAGAATAGTTCTCTCCTGCTCTGCTAGCAGTTTCCACGGCAACAGCTGGGAGGGGGTAGGTTGGGGCGGGGGGGGCTGTATGAAAGCTGCAGTGCCATAGAAAGTATTCATAGTGTTATGTTTTGTATCAGCATCGATATTGCAGACACACACATGCGGTAACCTGTGAAATGAGGCAGCGCAGACGTGACGCAGCTCTGCATCTATGAATTCATTGCATTCATGATGGATGTTTGTCATCACAATTCACCTGACCCAACACTGCGAGAGTGAAATGTCTGACACTGTCGGCCGATCTCATTATTATTTCCACCGGTAATAACGATCATCCATCACTCTGCGAGACTTTGATCGCTGCCTCGTAACGAGAGGTGGAACTGGCAGAGAGGAATTCTGTGACATTTCCGTAATCACTCTATGGAATCTTTTATTATCTAGGAACGTCGTCTCGACTCGACCGCACGGTCCATTTCACCAACATATGAGATTTTCTATCAGTCAACTTCCCCTCTTATTGATCCTGTGCAGATTACTGCCAAAAGTCTCAATCAAACGCCTAATTTCTAACCGTTCCACCCCTCCACGCTTGAACTGACTGTGAACGAGTTCATTTATAAACAACAAACAGCATGTCCCACACCAACTTTAACAGCACAGCACAGCAGACTGGTATTGCTTTCCAGTACATTGACATAGTATCTCGTAGTGTATGTGTGTGTAATTCTATCCACGGCGCTCTACCTACGGGAGATCAGGGTTGCAGTGGGTTGAGGGGGACGGAGGGGCTATATTTAGCTGACCTGGGTGCCCGTGAACACGGGGTGGTGGACAGGGAGACAGGTGCAGACCTGCCCATTATGGGAAGAACAAAGTCTTCATGGGCACAGGAAATTAGTAGAACCATATGTGCACAAACCTCTCCTTCTGTGTGTGTATGTGTTATATATTATATATATATATATATATATATATATATATATATATATATATATATATGTATATATTAGTGCTGTCAACTAATATATAGAATATACACACATATGCAGCATATATTTTGAAAATATTTGTTTTTACATTTATTTATTTATATTCATATAATTTATATCATATATAAATATATTTAATATATAAACGTAACATTTTTCTTAAATATATACATGCATGTGTATTTATATATACATAATAAATATAAACAGTACACACAAATATATTATGTAAACAAACTTTTATTTTGGATGCGATTAATCGCGATTAATCGTTTGACAGCACTAATATATATATATTATATATATATATATATATATATATATATATATATATATATATATATGTATGTATGTATATGAATGTGTGTGTGTTTATCTATTATAGACGTAAAGACATTCTGCATCTAAATAAACGTACTTCTTGTCAAGAAATAAAGGGACAGAAGCAGCATGAGATGTGAATGGGATGACAACCCTAATATTTTTAAGGCTGTTAAACTGTAAAAAAATCAACGTGCTAATTTAGACAGAGCTAATATAAATGTATGATTAATATGTGTGTGTGTGTGTGTGTACATACAGAGAGCAATAAGGAGGAACTAACTGTTAAGTACAGCAACTGTAAAATTTGCCATTTTTGAAAACAATACAACTGTACGGTTTCATATAAATGAATGTGAAAATGTGTACGCCTTTGCTCATAGTTAGAATTTGTAGCCTACCAAATCAAAGAACCTTTTCTATTTGTTTGTATTCTCCTGGGCCCACTGTGGCCTGGCTGTACAGTGTGCTTACAGAAAAGGGCCGATAATAGAAAGAACGAGCGTGAGAGAGAGAAAGCTATACATAAAGAACCTGTCCCTCAATTATCAGAACCTCTAAACAAATCCCCATGCCTGGCCCTTTCTATATCCACACACACACATACTCGGGCTTTCAGCATTATGGACATTAGCTCGCCTGTGCTTTTGAAAGCTGTGAGTGACACTAACTATAGGCTGTGCCTTTCACTGCAGGTCTGGTTGTTTAAGAGTGGAACAGACAGCTTGTCACCAGGTCGTCATAGTGACAGCGACCTCACCGCCACTAACCGGCGGCCTGCCAGTGTGTGTATGTGTGTGTGACTGACCGCGCAAGAGGCCCACTCGGTGCCTGTGTGCCGAGAAAGTAGATATGTCCTGATTACTCTAACACGTTTGGCCTTGTAATAAAGCACACCGCTAAAATCGGCTTTCAGATGCTTTTAAAAGGCGTTTGGAAACGCTGTTTGGATCGCACACAAAAAAAGGCCACAGTTTTAAATTTGCAGCTTTTGGTTCATAATTCTTGCGTGCATCCCTGCTGTGCTGGCGAAGATCACCGGGTGACTAATGGCACAGTCAAAATACAACCTGCACAACTCTATTAGAGAGCAAATTCATCACGGTTTGTAGCAATAGAACATTTGTTTTTGCTGGGTGAAGGCTGTAGGTGGGGATTTAAAGGGATGGTTCACCCAAAAATCAAATTCACTCATTTAATAACAGTGTTGTTCCAAATTCATATGACACCATTTTTTTATTTTTTTTTTCCTGTGGATCACAAAAGAATGTTTGCGCAGCTTTTTTCCGTACAGACAAGCTAAAGTATCTGTCATATTCACTCAAACTCAAACCAAAATTGTTGGGCCTCTTTGCCATTTTAGCTTGACTTTTAAATAGATGAATGTGAATGACATTTGAAAGCCAAGGATGAAGATTTTCAGCGAAAACTGATTTGACATTCAGCTATTGTGGTTGCACAAAGTAAAAAGCCTGTTCATTTTCTCCATAGGCAAATTGATTTTTAACTTACAACTTTTAAAGACAGATCTACTGTGAGCTCTGAGGTTTTCAAACAGCATTATTTGCTTCTGTTGAAGCCATCAGGCTGCGTTTCAACTTTTTTTTAAAAATGATGGAATTTTGTTGCTGTCTTTTCACTACATTTTCACTTACTCCTTATACAGTATTTGTGAATATTGCTGAATATTTTATTTATATATAAATCTTTTTTCCTTCCTTGTTTTTCCACACTCTCTAAGAAAATCTGTAAAAAATTTGGGTCCAATGTACTGTTAATATGAAGGAATTTCTGTATTTATTGTTCACAGGTGTTTTACCTGTTTTTTTATTTATTTATTTATTTATTTTTGTAAATTTCCTATAGAAAAAAAAGTAAATTAGTTATGGTCCTAAAGTGGTTTCTAAGTGTTTTGCAAAGTGCTGTTGTTATTCTGCCCAATCTCTCCTTCAGTGTTCCATGGAAGTCATCCAGGTTTGTAATGACATGGGTGATAAAATGAAGACTATCCCTTTAATGCGAAAACATATATTGTCATTCTAGTGGTTGATTTTGTAGACCCCTCCCCCTCCTTACAAAAAATAGTCATGCGCACACAGACTTACATTCAATCAAACCCAAACAGGTCCCTCTGGGAAGCCACCATATGAGGCATTAGTGTGTAATTTGAGATTATGAGGTGGACCGGAGGTTTAGCGATTTTATCGGAGGCTCCATTTCAGCCACAGAGCCAAGGTCAGATTTGCAGCGAGGGGACGGGGAAGAGGGGGAGTGCTGGTGCATGATGGGAAGGGGCCCATTGGGGCCTGTGTGTGCATATGATGGGGTGAAAAAGAGCTTGAAGCGGAGAAATGAGGAGATTGAAGGCGGAGATTGCGCATATCATGGATGGAGAGAGCGCTAAGGGCTGAAGGAGAAAAAGAGGAGGTCACCGGCAGAGGAAAGCAGGGAGAGAGGGAAAGTTTGGAAGGGTTATTATCTCAGGATGCGATGAGAGATGGGAGAAGTGAGCATTTGGCACGTAGGCCAGTCGGGCTGAAGCACAGGCCATTTTAATCTACGATAGATTCTCCTCTGCTCGCAGCAAGATAGAGGAGAGGGATGTAGCACGAGTCAAGAATAGAAAAGAATCCTAGTGAGAGGATAGAAATCACAGCTGATTCCTTTAACTTTACACTGCATGATTATGATAAGTGGGTCCTATTTTACAGCCTAAACCTCTGTCAAGCATTACAAATCGCTCAGGATTTGTTTAAAACTCCCAGACTTTTAAGTGATTGGTATGAAAGCCCTTAAATTCCCCTCTGAGACATGAGTATGCACGTTCGGAAAGGAAAATCTGAAGTGCACTCAAGTATCGGTACAAACTAGCGTCCCGCTGTGTACAAACTACCTCGAGTGTTGACAAAGAGATACGCTGAGGTAATAGAGTTTCAAATCCTTCCGTCTATATTAGAGCGAGAAAAGAATGAAAGCAGAGATAAATGCTTATCCATGAACTTCTCTTTTTTTTCTTTCATGCATTGTAAAATTTTTACACAGATATGAGTCTGTCTGGTTGTTTCTGTAACCGTACATGTCCAGTGGGATAGAGTGAGTGGAGCTGAGCAGACGCTTTCTATTCACTCTCTAAGGGAGGCAAGATGTCGACTTGTGTGGGGGATTGTTGATTGACAGCAGAGCAGAGAGCATCAAAAAGTTGAAAAAAACCTTATGCAAATTCATGTCTCCATAGTAAGGTAGCCTAGATGAGCCAGTATAGTTCAGATTTTTACTTGGCGTGCCAACATTTTTACTTGCCCCTTCACAAAATCATGATCAATTTTTATATAAAAGTATATTATATTATATATTTTTGTTGTTATATTTATTTATCAACATTTTTTGTTCAGTACAGTTATAATTGGTACATTTTTATATTGTATATTTTTATATAATCGTGTAGCCTATTTTATCATTATATAGACATGTTTATTTTTGCATTGAATTATCTTTACATTTTTACTTAATGATATTAATAATAATAATAATAATAATAATAATGTATTTTTGTATTTGTTTTTGTGCATTTGACCATTTTCTTTTTTGTTCAATACGATTATTATTGGTCAGTTTTTATTTTTATATTTTCTAGAAAATTTTGTATTGCATTTTAAAAGTTTTCATTTTTGTTCAGTACATTTGTAATTTAACAATTTTTAATTCTAGTAATTATTTTTGTATATTTTTACATTGCCTTTTTTTCATTCAGTAGAACTATAATTGATCAACTTTTATTTTAGTATTTGTTTTTTGTTTTTTTTAATATTTAAATAAATTACTTTTTCCCCCTTATGTTTTAGATGTCAAATGCAATTTTCATGTTGTTTTTTTTATTGTGACTAGGTTGTGTGAATTGTTCTCTGTATCAGCAGACGCATAAAGTACCGTATTTTTGGTTAGAGGCTGGTGTGAGTCTTGGTTTTGCCTACACACACATCTCATATTCACATCTTATCTGCGGCACGACTACAGCACTCACACTGCCACGCATCACGTCTGAATCTGAGAGAGACTCATACCGGCACCTCACATTAATCTATTCACTCAGAGAAAGACAGAGAGAGAAAGAAACAGAACAGCCCATTTATCTGCACGTTCCACAGAGTCACCGTCCTCCTCTCCATCTGTCATTTAGAGGTGGAAGGGGTTGCCTTTGAGCCTCTCACATGCCTGATACTCGCGGGTGTGTGATACGGAGCTGAACACCATCCCTGATGTTTTATTCCCTTTAATTAGACTCGTGCACTTCCAGTACTCCCTCATCGAATGAAAGTTTGAGCAGAGCTTTAGTGCGCCTCCGCCACAGATGCTTTCCAGATGGGTTGTATGGATTGTGGTGAAAGTTACTAGCCTTCATTATCATCATCGTCTTCACATTCGTCATTACCGTTACCATCCTCTTCTTCGTGAATTTCAACTCCTTACTGAGTCATCCTTATTGAGTAGGAACATTACTAGCATTATAATTAGCAGTCGACAGCTCATGAATATTTAATTAAAGCTGGTTCTCTGAGCCAGTGAGTGGGCCTTGCGTTCAGTGCCTCATTAATTAAACATCAGAGTTTCTGAAGCCTTTTGATTAAAGATAAAGAGGAAATATAATGATCAATGGAAAACCCTCTCAAATGAGAGGAAGAGCAGTATGGAAGAATTTGCGGAGCCTTTCGTTGGTAAGAACGTGAGTTTCACAGCTGATTTTACTGGCACTATGGGAGTTGTTGGGGTCAGAGGTCAGGTGAGTGTCAATCAAAGAAGGTATAAAATACTGCGGAAAGCTATCCTGTTGATCTCAATGGCAGTAACTTAGCCTTTGAATGGCTGGCAGTGGAGAAAGACTAACTCAAACATGTTAATTAGCTTCCTATTGAGTGCCTTCCTCAGTGTCTATTTTTAAACCTGTCCCCCAAAGGTGATGTCAGTCACGCTAACCCTACTAACTAGCACTAACTAACTCCATCAGGCTGAAAAAGGGCCTCTAGATACCTCCCTAAATCCAAGCCACGGTCCTTGACGTCGGGCTTCGCCCTGAGCTATAAGCGCAGGTCTGTTTGATTCACAAATCCCTGCGACTCGCTGACAGACGGGAAAGTATTTACTCCTCTTTGCCTGTGTTTAAACATTCCGGGCACGGTAAGCGCAGAGCTCGTGTTAAACATTAATCAGATTTATTCAAATGCCATTTGTAATTATCATGATCTCTGATTAGACTTGTAAATTATGTCTCTGAGACCAGGATGGAGCTAGACTTCAGGCTTTGGAGTTTGGCTGTGGGTGGGATTATTCTTATGGATTATGGAAAAGACGAGGGGAGAAGAGTGAAAAGGAAGGGTAAGATAAGTACACTAAGGAGAAGTGTGTGCGTGTAGGTGAAGGGATGAGATAATAGAGAGAGAAAAGCTTTTACCATTAGCCAAGCACAGGAGAATGTACCCTCAAGTACCTAAGATCCACAGAATAAACAAACCACATTTCCATGTACTTTACAGTGATTTGCATTGTTACAGAGAATATAAATCCTAGCACTTGGTGTGTATGTGACAAATAAGAGGGATATTATTTGGTTGCCATAGTGTTCCATAGTTTTTGCATGGTACCGTAAGTTATTTTATAGAAATATGTGATAATGGCATGTAGGCTTGGGAGCTGAGAACTATTTACTTATTTTTTCGTGTTAAATGATGTTAAATTCTAGATCACGTTTGGTTTCGTTAACGACTGATGTGGATTGAACACCATAGTCAAATACTGTTTCCTGCGCTATTAATACATGCTTCTGAATCTACGGTCCAAAACTTAGTGATCAGTGCATCAAAAGAATGACTGTTACTAGTCTTTTATGAGTTTTCTGGTTCCTTTTTGTAAATCAAAAACAGAGCACATCAAAAAAAAAACCCAAAAAAACGCATAGCTCGATCAATGTAGTCTGATTCACCAAATGAATTGGAAACGCAACACAACCAGTGTAGTCTGATTCCAAGAATAAATGACTCTGAGTCAGTTCTTTGTAGTAGATAAAAACCACTGGTTAATTGAAATTGTACTTGAGGAGTGTGCGATGTAATAAGAAAGAAACAACACAAGAGTGAGGAAATTATGACAGAATAGACATTTTCATGCACTTTAAATGTATTATTGAAATTATGTCACCATTTTGGCAATGGCATTGTATTTTATTTATATTTCTTCCTCGTAAGTACTGAGAGGAATCTATTTTAAGAAAGTTCTCATCTATAATATCATGGTGTTTTTTTTTCTTCTAAGGGAACCATGCTCTACAATCTGTGAATTCTTGGTTTTTCCATTAACCAGTGTTCACTGATCTCTCTGCCCTCATCATTTCAGACACTGACACAAGGCCTGATTACAATCATAAGGCCAAATCATCCCACACAGCCTTCATTAGCGTGAACCTCTTCTCAGAGCGAGGAATCTTCCTTACACTGCCTTTTTTCCCCCCTCCGCTGTGGCTGGTCTTCATCTCTTATATCATCTCACAGTGTTGCTGAGGAGGACGGTGTGAGAAAGTGTTGAGTCAGGACAAATGATTTGTCATATTTAGCAGCAGAGATGGAGAGGCTGGCACTCTGTGAAGAACGTGGAGAGCCTTATGAATCTCTGGGGTTTCCAGCTGAGCTGATCAGGGGCTGACAGGATTTTCTATGACTGAGTCCCAGTTTTTCCGAGCATCTGAGGAGCAATAAAAGGGGAGAAGCATTAAAGAAGTTACGGAGAGAGCTGGTTTCTGTGAGTAAGCACTTCAGAGGAATGACAACTGACAGCTTTCAGATCTCACCAAGGGCATAGTTTTGGGTTTGAAAGTTGATAGACATATTGCAGAGATGCTCTTAGATTATACCAGGTTGAATTGTTTATTTTAATTTCGTACTCCATTGGCCTTTTTTTTTTTTTTCTTCTTTTAATTATATTTTTGATTGTATAATATTTATGAATATTATTATGCTTAAAGGTCCTGACATTTAGTTGGAATATTTATATATAACAAACTCACATAAGTTTATTTATACGCAAGTTTATTTCTATTAAAATTAAAGTTAATAAATTAAATTAAAGTTTTTGCATTTTGCATTTTTGTTGTTTGAACCATAAATCATAAGCCATTAAGTAAATTGTCAGATTTTGTAAAAAATAAAATAATAAAATAAATAAATAAATATGCTAAGAAAAGTTATATGCAGTGTATATGTATATGTAAAATCACTGCAGTTGTTTTATGCTCTTTAATCATTAAGCATCTGCAAACTTTTCTCTCGAAATTGTTAAAATTCATCCCTTATGATATAATTACCACCCTATCCTGCCAAGAACAGAGAAACAAACACTTGACGCTGGCTCATCCTAATTAGCATATTTAGAAGCTGTGTATTTGCGGCAGCTAACTTTATCAAAAGCATCTTCTGCCTCATTGATAGCTCTCATCCAGCCAGACTGATGTTTTCATCAATGAGCCAGCAGTAAATGGCACAATTAACTGTAATGCATGTGAGGAAGCACAGCCTATTTGTGAGCCTGAGCATCTTTTAGATTAGTCTAGACTAAAGTATATTTAGCTCCACGTGATTAAACCTCAGAGACCTCAAAGAACTGGATCATCTCGATGGGACCATGATATTTGCTTGCTTTGGCTCAGCAAATTGAGTCAGTGTGTTTTGGAACAGACTGGAGGGTTATTGTTCATTGTCTTCTACAAGATTCAGCAGCAAAATCTTGTTTCGTAAATAGACTGATGAGAATGGTGGGGGATCTCCTGTTGCCATAGCGCCCAGTAGCAGTGTGGATGCCTTAAGCTTGACGCAAAGACAGAGAGAGATGGAAAAAAACTCAGTTTCACAGTTAGTTACGCAGTTAGCGCATATGCTGCCTTGGCTCTGTCAACAGAGGCTGTGAATCTGAGTGAGGGAGTCATTCACTGGTCATGACCTGTCTTCTGGAGTGTGAATCTTTGAAAAGTTTCAAACAACGTGATTTTGCCAGGTAGGACGTATGCCTGGATCAACAAACTTGTTGGTCCTGCAACATTCAGAGTCAACCAATCGGATTTTAGGGTTTGAGAGCTGGATTTGTGGCTTGAGCAGCATTTTCATCAACATAGTGTTTCCTTCTGATTTAAGGAATGGGTAATGGATACAATTAAGGTTTGGCCAATCTTCCCGGGCCATCAAAGGATGTCGATCCAGGAACATTTCCAACTATGCTAAATCACGTTGAAGACCCTGTGAAATCAAAATTCTTTGTTGGTTTTTTTTTTTTGTGGCTTTTAGTTCAATTTTGTTAGTAGTGCAGCCATCTAAATACTAGTGTACTCCTAAATGTTGACTACATTTACAGTTAACAGATATGCATTAAAAATTGCAGGAAAATTAGCAAAAATATTGACTACTTATCCTGCACAACTTTTTGTCCAGTTAGAAGCTTTAAAGTGATTCGATTCTTTTTGACCTGAAGGCCCTCTCTTGTCCAACATAATTTTCAAAGGACCCTCATAACACATCTTCTCTGAAAACAAGCAACAATGTCATAATTACAGCAGAAATACCAAACTTTTTATTAAAACTGGGAGTGTTAATTTGTTTGACACTACAAGATGCTAAAAACTTTAATTAATATCCTAATATTATAATATTACATTAAATATAATATTTATATTTACTATCTATCTATCTATCTATCTATCTATATATATATATATATATATATATATATATATATATATATATATATATTATACATTTATATTATAAATAAATTAATATAAATTACATTATAAAAAGAGAAATAATTTTAAGTGATCCTTGTCCCTGCAATTGATTAGCTAGTAGCAAATCATGTTCATGGCTTTGATAAAAACTAGTCTATTTGCTATTAAAAAAAGAGAAATACGCTTTGATAAGTCCCATCCCATCAAGACTATAGGAAATATTTCAACACAAGAAAGATTTCATCGTGTCCTCATGCTGTCAGTTTTACAACAGCAATACTAATTTGTATGAATGAATTTTACAGACTGATCATTTTTAGTTCTAATAAACCATTATTTTAATTACGTAACTGCAAATTTATATTTCCCATTAGCCATAAAACAAAGGCCATTAAA
This sequence comes from Tor tambroides, assembly GCA_021397915.2. Classification (NCBI taxonomy): domain Eukaryota; kingdom Metazoa; phylum Chordata; class Actinopteri; order Cypriniformes; family Cyprinidae; genus Tor; species Tor tambroides. The sequence goes on along the minus strand of JAFVLL020039885.1, from coordinate 35,594 downwards.
TTGCATTTGATGCCAAACCTCTTCTTTGCTCCTGCTTTTTGTGTTTGTACAGAGAGAGAGCAAGAGGGAAAGATATACTTGAGGCTAATGAAGGTTTGGAGAAGCCTGTCCTTATCTTGTCGTGAGCAAAATTGTTTCTGTGTGAGAGCGGGAGAGAGGCAGCATTACAACCCAGTGTCCAGTCCATCGAGCCCTCCATTTATCTTTTGTGTTCCCTATTCTCTGCTTTTTATCTCCCTGTCGTCTTATTCTACCTCCAAAAATTCATTTATGACCTCCTCAACTCTTTCTCTCTCTAAAGGGTGCTGCATCTTCCTCTCATGTTAACGCTGTCTGGGTTTGAAAAGAGTCCATTATTTGCTCCCTGTAGTCCACGGCGGAGGCCTTCAGATAGCGGGCAATTGAGTAACAGCGCTCTTAAACCCCACACAAACACAGCCGGATCTGCACGGCTCTGGCTCTGCCAATTACCAGAGTACGTTTCAGAGAGGACGACATGGAATATAAACAAACGGGAGAGATATTCACATCTTTTATTGGATTGGACCCTCTCCGCCCTCATTGATTCATTTTTGTGGATATGGTTGGGTTTTTCTCTTAGCCCCTGGCCACAGGGATGAACCTCCCCAAAATGTCAATATACAAGCATGTGAGCTTGTTTGATCGATTGTGCTTACTAGGCCTTGCACAAAGCTTCGGGTTTAATTGGCATGAATGCGAAACATGCCTTCCGTCGCCATTTAAACCGGTGTCACCGGGGCTGTTTTTGAGGAAGACAACTGTAAAACGCTTTCAGTCACTCTGTACCTGTGTTTATCGAGCGATTTGCGTGATTGTTATTGTTTCTGACACTTGGATGAGTGCAGTTTGTGCTTTCCAAACATAACAAACTGTTACAAAACAGTGCTGTGACAGTTTAGGGTGGGAATCATTAGGAATTTAAAGATTCTAGTTTTGATTCTGTGACTTTTAGTAATTTTGAAGAAGAAACATTTTGATGGTAAAAAAAAAGAGCAATTCCATTGCCAAATCATGATAAAAGTCAGTTCTTTAGTTTGACTAAACTGCTTTCCATTTACTAAAAAGAACAGGCTACTATGAATAATTTGTTCAAGAATCATTTTTAATAACTAAAAAGACCCAGTTCATAACAGTCACTGGTCACAATGTCTAAAGAACCGTATCATGAGAACCATTCATTTGGGAACCAGACTACCCTTGTGCTGTATGTATCTGCAAAAAAAAAAAAAAAACTTGTGTCATTTGTTCAAAAATTAGTTCAATTAAACTGATCTTGCTGAATGATTTTGATTCACTTGTTCATAAGAGCCATTTGTTCAGGAATCATATTACGCTAGTCGTGCTGTGTGCTTTTGATTTACCAAAAAGAGCAAGTTCATGAAAATCACTCATTTGAGAATCAGACTACACTTATTGTACTGTAGGTTTTTTGATTAACTGAAAAGAAATTACTCATGAGAATCATTTGTTCAAATTTAAAATCAATTCAGAAACACTGCTCATATGGTATGGTTCTGATACACTAAAAAGCAATGGTTTATAAGAGTAATTTGTTTAGGAATCGTACTATAGTAGTAATGTTTTATGGTTTTTTTAATTCACTTAAAAGGCCTGGGTTATAAGAGTCGGGAAAAGAACCACACTGGTCGTTATGCATGGTTTCACTAAAAAACAGTTTATTAGAATTATTGGTAACACTTTAGAATACTGTTCCATCGTTAATGAATAACTACACAAGAACACATGAGTAACGCAATATTAGCACTCTAGTAACTACTAGTAACGAACAAGAAACTCTGATTAATGAATTAGTAAGTGATACTGCTTAGTTGAATTTGGTAGTTCACTATTAGCTAATCAGTAACTATTATTTTTTCATACCTCCCTAAGAACTACTAAGAACTACTGTATACAGGTTCATAATTAATATGAATAATACATAATGTATAATTAATTCTAAAGTGAAGGTCATGGTAACCCACTAGTAATGACTCAAGTATTACCAAATTCTTCTGAAGGAATTACTAATTATTTGGATCAGTATTCTAAAGTGAAGATCATGATAACTCCCTAGTAATTACTGAAATCATTGTAAACGTTTGAGGTTTTTGTAAGGTTTTGGTTAGTAATTCATTTTGCTAGATTTGGTAACACTTAAATCATTACTAGTGGGTTACTGTGATCTTCACTTTAGAATACTGATCCAAATAATTAGTAATTTCTTCAGAAGGATGTAGTAACACTTGAGTCATTACTATCTAAAACCTTACATATATTCAAAAGCTTACAATGACATCAGTTAATATTAGGGAGTTATGACGCTTCTCACTTTAGAATACTGATCCAAGTAATTAGTAGCTCCTTTAGAAGGATTTGATCATTCTTGAGTCATTACTAGTGGGTTACCATGATCTTCATTTTAGAATTAATTATACATTATGCACAATTCACATTAATTATGAACCTGTATACAGTAGTTCTTAGTAGTTCTCCAGGATATATATAAAAATAGTAGTTATTGATTAGCTAACAGTGAACTACCAGTTTCAACTGAGCACTATTACTTACTAAATCAATAATCAGAGTTTCTTGTTAGGTAATGGTAGTTACTACAATGTTTATAGTGCATTAGTCACTTGTTCCTGGGTAGTTATTCATTAACAAAGGATCAGTATTCTAAAGTGTTACCGAATTATTTATTTGGAAATCAGACAGTAGTGTGTTAGTAGATGTACTGACTCATCGCAGTAGCTTGTTCGTGAATCACACTGTACTGGTGGCTGTGTTTTGTGCTGTAGGTTTAGAATTGGATCCATCCATCCATTCATCAGTGATGAGAGAGTGAATCCAATGTGCCTTTTTGAACAGCGTGTAATTCAATACTATTCAGTACCCCTGAGTGAGTTCCCACACACATTGATGACACATACTGTATCTTTTTACAATAAAACACGTCGTCTTCATCATATATGGGTAGGAAACAACCTAATGTGGCTTTACCAGCCCTTTCTGAGGAATTCTGCTGTTTCCAGCGCACCTCCCCTTCCCTTCCATACCTCTCTCCGAGCATATCGTGTTGGACACGCTTGGCTTGACACATAAGGATGTTATGTTTCCCTTCAGTGACCTCACACTCTTCAAGGCTATTGACAACATTTTTCCACAATGTTCTTGAGCAAGACCACAAAAGAGCCAGTCGAGGGGAATGCAAGCCGTGACACGCTTCGAGGTAAAAGGCTTTATTGATTGTAAACCATTCTCATACAAGTGGAGCACATGAACTAAAGCAGGGCCCGCATTACGCTGGGTTCAACGTGGATGCTCAAGGCCGACGCATGAATGGAGGAACAAAACCGGCTCACAATTTAAACAAAAAAAAAAATCTCACTTTCTGCTCTGCTTTTCAGACACTGTCTGAGATTTTATAGGTGTGTGGAACGATTCAGCTGGGAGCAAGTAAACACCAGATATTGTGAAGCAAAAGAAAAGGTCAGCAGGGTCAAGGCTACATCTCTCTCCATCTCAGACTGCATTCGATAGCGTATTTATCTGTGCCAATGCTGCATTTCAGGCCTCCAGATGCGCACACACATCCATGTCATCGCCTATAGGGCTTTTAATGGGCTCTAGGCTTTCATTCTTTCAGCATAATGGTTTCACACTCTGTTAATCCCTCTCTTCTCTTTTTCTTTGCCTATTCTCTCTTTCTTTTTCCTTCTGCACTTTATATTTTCATAAATGCAGCTTGCCACCCCGTGTTGTTTTTGTCTTGCCATCATTTTTGTCGTCTTCTGTCCCTTCCTCTCTCTCTTTCTGCTTCTTTTCGTCAGAGTGTGTTATTTTTCTCTCTTTGAATGGCATTGGTTGCTCCATCAGTCTCTGCCTCTGTTATGACTAAATCTGTCCCTCGTTTCTCATCTCCTAAGCAACGGATTCAGTAAACATCAAACCTTATTCCATCCATATTTCCTTCTTTTTATTTGCAGCCCCCCACCCTTTGAATGGATCTGATTCAAAAGAAAGGCCGGTACGGATCAATCCAAAACAACACACAAACGTGCGCTCTCAAAGTGCTTATACACACGCACATACACCCTTCACATTTGATATGCTTTCAGGATGCTGCACGCACACCCTCCGCAGAAATCCCTCTCTACAGTGTTTCCATAAACAGAGCGCTGCACAGACAGGCTGTCTGAGGTCTGATAAGGAGTCGTGAGAGAGGACACTGATGGGGAGTGAAAGAGAGGAGGAAGTTTTCCCATGTTCAGCTAAAACGACAATGTGCAACCTCCACCCTGTCATAAATAAGCCACGTTGAAATGGCATAGAGAAAGACACGGCGGTTTAGAGGCGTTTGCAATGAATGCATACCCTGCTCAAAGACCAGCATTTTTTTTTTTTTTTTTTTTACTGGTTAATGGTGTTATTTGGGTGCTAGTTAGGTTAGTTTACCTGAAAGTAATAATTCTACCATTTACTCATCCTTACGTCTTTCCAAAGATGATTCTCCTGAATTATACTGGTCTGTATGGCTGCAATGAATGGGTGTCTGGAACTTTTGAGCTTTGGTACTTTGTAGCTTGTATTAGTCTAGAATTTTTTTCATTTGTTGATAATTATATTTAGTTGTACATGCTTATTCCACCTATTTTTAGATTTAGATTAGATTAGATTAACTTTGCTGTCATGTAATGTTCACTTAAAGTTAATCTTTAAAAACACTAATTTAATAACATTAACCTTATAGATTTAATAAATGTAAGCTTTAGCAAATCTCAGAATTAATATTTTCGTTTATAATGATGCCTAATTTCACTTCACTGGTACTGGTCGGTGTTGTTATTGTTAATTTATTTTTTGATAATTGAACTAATGCTGAAATTAAATAAAATATAAATATTAAATGAAAAATTAAAATGTAAATTAGAAATGTCTTGGCAACTAACTGAAATAAGTTATAAGTTACTAACTTAAGTTATAAGAAGTACCAAAATTACTAAAAACTGAAATGAAAATAAAGCCAAATAGAGATATTATAAACAAATAAACTAAATTTTAAACAAAATTAATAAAAATAAAAAAGGGCAGAATTGCTGCAATTAAAATTAAAAAGAAAAATGGAAAATTAACAATGAAAGCTGATTCAAAATATTAAACTATGCGTTTAACACTATAATAGTATATAAGTAATACCAAAATGACACTGATTTTAGTTTTACCATTTTTAAAATTAGACAAATACAGTATATTATAAAACAATATATACTGTTCAGAATCCCTAATTTTGACTTAAATTCCTGTTTCTCATAGAAAGAATGTCCTCAGAAGATTTGTAATATAGTGCACAAGTTCTTTGGACCACTTTTGATACTTTTTACATAATTTTGAAACTAGAAAGCCTCAGCCCCTGTTTATTGCAAATGCACAGACCAATATATTCTTTGAAATTTCTCATTTTGTGTTCCAGGTGAGTCATACAGGTTTGGAACAACACGAGGGTGAGTAAACAATGACAGGGTTTTCATTTTAAACTTTAAGAAGCCTGCTGAAAACATCAGCATACCTCAAGCATCCAGGCACAACATATGCAAGTCTTTTCAGCAAGGTATGGATGCAAAATAGCAGAGAAAACTAACCTGACATTTGAGGAAATGAGACAAGAGGAAGGAAAGTAAGAGAACGAGAGAGATGTATATTTGGACTGGTTGGTAATGCTCCGTTCTGATTATTATGCCTGTCAGCCAGGGTGAGGAATCAGACCCCTCTCTCTCTCATCTCAGCCTTGTGCTTGGAGCGCAGCCTGCAACATGCAGATATTCACAACATGTGCACGCGCATCTCTGTGTGTGCCGCCACCTTGTATACTCAATAATTAGCGGGCTCAGAATGGGTTTGATTGGCATGCGTTGTGAATGTTTTCCCTGCTATGCTATGTATCGTTGTGCACTGACAGAGAACTGACATAAATTCGTCCTGAAAACGAGAGATCAACATCCTCCCCCCACAAACCTATGCACATGCACACACCTGTATGGCTCTTTGGATTGGGTGGGAAATTTATCTCAGTAAATTGGGTGAGCAGGTGGCTTATTTTGTGGAGAGAATTTGGGCGATAGGGGAGACTGGAGGGAAGGAGGAGAGAGGGGGGGGGGGAGGGGGTACTGACAAACAAGCCGCGAGGGAGAGAGGGAAAGAGAGAGAGGAAGAGCAGATGGACGAATGATGAACTGAATAAATATGTGTCCACAGATCGGTGTGTTGGCTGTAAAGACTGCCTGAAGCAGCGATAGCACTGAGAAACGGAGAGATATGAGCGTTCCCAGACTCATCAATATGCTGCATCTGGAATTTAAACAGCTCTTTGCACACTAATTCACTCACTGACTGCTGCTTTATGAGTGAATCTGATGGAGAAACGTCCGTGTTATATTTCACCCCCCAAATTAGAAGAAAAAAGAAACAAGGTTTTGCATAATAAAAATGAAGCCAGTTTTAGGACTATAACAATGTTTTGGATTGTGGTGTTATTTTCATGGCATATAAGCACATTTTCCTCCAAATTCATATTGCTGTAATGCGCATATAATGAAAATCAAGATGTCTAGACACAATGGCTGTGTACAGAATACTTTCAGAGTATATAGGCTACTATATTTGATGGATAGCTTTTTGATGGTTGATGAAGATCACTACTCATTCCTGGACATGTAGGCATTGTCCTTTGGAACTAATTTCTTGATACTTAGCATTTGAAAAGAGTAGCTCATCTCACAGGCAAGTATGCATAATCGGACATTATTTTCTCTCTTATCCAAATTAAATGAAATTCAATACTACAAAACCTACTACAGTGTATACTTATAGTAGCAATTTTACTATTTAAATAATATATAATGTTTTTGCATTATTGTAGCTATGGTGTATGTGAAAGATTTGTTAAAATGTGTGCATTTGTCATGAAAATAATGTAAAAAATAAAAAAAAATTCTGTTAATAAGACTTCATTTTCTTTATTTAAAATATTTGTGATTTTGAGGGGAATATGAACCAGATGTTTCCTATTTTTAGTGAGCTTTCTTTACATCTAGAGCATGTAATGTATTAGTGTAGTAAAGTTAACGAGAGGCAACAAACCAAAACTTAATTCCCAGAGGAGTGATATTTATAAGATGCTCTGCTGAACCATATGCTATGAGGGGAGGTGTTTATTGTTTTTCTATGTATTTCTATTCGTATGAGCTCAGTACTGCCTTTCTGCTGCAGCGTGCATCATCCCTAAAGACGTTAATTTTGCATGACGAGCGTGACACACATACACTCATGCACACGTCTGCCTATCTCTCCTTCTCTGTTCTCATTCCTCCTAGTAATCTTCCCCCCTCTCTTTCATCCCCGTTTCTCCTCCTCTTCCGACTCCTTCAAAATAATAATAATAAATAAAAAATAAAACCCTGACAGCTTGTGATGTGCACGATTGAGATATTAGGATTCTGCGGGGTATTTTTGTTAGGTAATTCACAGCCCCATGGGAGTCTCAGGCAAGTAAAGCTTGTCAGCCCTGGAACTTTGTGATCCTTGCAAGTCGTCTTAGTCATTAGCCTGAACTTTTCGTTTTATTTACGACTGTGCAGTGGATTATCGCCTCCCTGTTTTTGCTTGGCTTGTTTTTACGGCAGTGGATATGATGGATGGGATAGCTTTAATCTTTCAGTGGTCTTTTTTCCTTCTTTTAACGATGTAGAGTTGATTCCATTTCGTCCGTTACGTACATGATTTACAGAGCATGAAGCCTTCAGCCGGGTGAGAGGTCGACCTTGCCACAGTCTGCTGTACGGCTTCTGATGTGTTTATGATGATGTTTGGCCATTAAAAGCTCTTTTATTACTGCCCTCGATGTGAATTAAAACACAGGACTTTTGCCGTATTTTTGACACCGTATTTTCAGTATCTAAACTGAAATTTTATGAATACAGTCACAATCCTTTGTAAGATATGTAAAAACCCACATATAATAGAAGAGTTAGTTCCAGGTTCTTGAATCGGTTTCATTTTCAATTTATATAGTGAATTTTGTTTTTTGTTTTTTTTGTGTTTTTTTAAGGAAATTTATACTTTTATTAAGCAAGGGTGCATTAAATTATTCAAAAGTGACAGTAATCGGCATCTGCAATTTTACAAAAGATTTATATATAAGTGTTTTTATTTTTAACTTCTATTTGTTAAGGAATGCTAAAAAAATTAAGCACTGTTTCCTCAAAAATATTAAGCAGCACAACTGTTTCCAACATTGATAATAATAAGAAATACATTTTGAGCACCGAATTAGCGTATTAGATTGAACATTAAAGGAACATGTGACTCTGAAGGCTGGAGTAATGGCTGTTGAAAATTCGGCATTGCCACCCTTAGGAATAAATTGGAATTTAACATATAGGCCTATAGAAAACAGTCATTTTATATTGTAAAATATTTCACAATATTGCTGATTTTACTGTATTTTTAATCAAATAAATTCAGCCTCATTGAGCATAAGAGACATGTTCTCTGAAACTGGTGTAGTATGATTCCTTTGGGGTATCGAGAACTAACTAACTTGCATCAAATGTTAGTACTGATTAACCAACAGTCTGTATAAGTGAATAGAGCTCAGATGAAACCTGTGGTTTTAATGTTGAAAGACGATTCCACCGTCTTGGAATGAGGCCTGACCTAGAGAAAAGCCAATTTCCCCAGCTGTTAGCTTAGGCACAGTTTGTTCATTTAGCTCTCGTATATTTTCGCCAAAGCTGTTAAGCAGCATCTGTCTACGGTTCTCCCTGTTTCCCGATGTTTGTGTGTGTGTGTGCAGCACTAGCTTGATTCATCCCGTTTTTGTAGATTGCTGTATTTGTCTGGGTGTTTTTCATGTCTGCAGTGAGTGAAAAATAGCTCAGGGTGTCTCTGCATGAGAAGACGCTGCTCTGCTGGTTCAACCTGACGCCACACTCCATCAATTCAGAATCAGGATTACTGCTCCATGGGAAAAACGTGCGCGTCTCTTTTCCCTGTCAGGAGTTATGGAATGATGCTGTGTATCTTTATAATGCAACACAAGGTCTTTGACGTGAATAGACCATTAAGTAGACCTTTAATTTCATGTTTCATTCACCATGAAAAAAATCTAGCAGGAGTCACCAGGCTGCTTTAAACTGCTCTGATGAATGGCTTCGGGGCTTTGACTGTGTCTGGAAAACAACCTATTAAAACGGTTGTGGCAGAACAGGAGAGTGAATTGGACGTCATGCTATCCAGAAACAGAGGGCAGTAAATACTGAATGGCAGTCCAGACCGTGGCTGCTGGTCTCTGATATGGTTTTTGGCTGGCTTGGCCCATTTCCCCTGGGGTCAGAGACAGAGGTTAACTGTCTCGGGTCACCGGAGCAGTATTTTAGGTTATGTTCAGGAAAGAAATCAGCCTCCTCTTGGCTCCGGGTTCTGCCAGTTTCACTGCTTTGAAAGCATTCCAGGCATTTTTGGCCTCTTCCTACATATTCAACTTTCGGCTTCCTATACTACATCCAAATTGCTTTTTCCCCACCTTTCTGCTGTTTTTCTTTTCCCTCTTGTTCTCTGTTGTGCTTTGCCACCTTCTTTTTCAAGGGATAGCTCACCCAAAATAAAAATGTATTTATAAAAAAAATAAAAAAGAGAAATCTTAAAAGATGTAGTTCACGCAAGTTACAATTCTGTCATCTACTCAGTCATGTCATTCCAGACCTGCATGACTTTTCTGTGAACACACAAAAATAAGATATTTTAAAAGTTTTAACTGTTTTTGTCCATGCAGTTAGTCAGTGAGGTCCAAAACAACCTCGGACCTGACTTTTATTTACACTTATTGACTTTCATTGTTTGGACAAAAACAGTTGAAACACTGTTTGAAATGTCTTATTTTGTATTCCACAAAAAAAGTCACTCATACAAGTTGGGAAAGACATGAGGGTGAGTAGGCTAAATGATGAGTAAATTTTTATTCTTTTTATAAAGAAATTGGCCTATTGTTTTTTATATTAAATCTTTTTTTCTTTTTACTGTTATTTCTATGCATTTGTTATGATTATTTTTAAAATCCATTGTAGCACTTTGAATTACCATTGTGAAATGTGCTATATAAACAAGCCTGCTTTGCTTTGGAAAAACAAATTGTCATCCAGGAGTTCATTGAACGTAATAAGTTGTGATAAACTGCTTTCAAAATGATAGAAAAATGGCTGATTATTATAGAAAACTATATGCCGAGATGCCAAAAAAAATTGATTAGTAGTGCCTTAGTAGTGGATCAACATGGTTTGCATCCAGGAGCCTTTAAGGCAAATTTGATAATATGAGGTCACAGTGTGGGTTTCATGAGAGGTCAAGGCCAGGCTGTGAAGCAATTTCACATGGCAAATGTTCTATTGCTGCTGCTTGCAACAGGATGTGCTCTCTGTAGGGGCCTTATGTAAGTGAATTGATCCGTTATAGACTATGATATGCTGTAGCTGTTCAACTGTGCCAAGACATTCTTACCTTCAGATTCACAAATTAGAAGAGAATGTCGGATAGCGCTTTAATTTCTGTTCTCTGTGATCATTCGGGGCTGATAATGCATGCGTTAATTCATGCCTTTATTACTGATCACTTCTCTCATTAATGCCATTCTCTACTCTCATTATCAGTTTTTTATCTGGGACACACATAAATGAAGTTTGCTCTCAAATCCTTAGATGATTTATCGTGTTCAAATCCCTCAGGGGTCTGTAATGAAATCAGTGCTTTTCTCCCTTTACCCAGAATACATATCATCTGAACATTTGTGCTTTTTGAAGGCAGAGAATAGGTCTCATAATAACCTTATTCATGCACAAAGCATTTGAATTTCAACCAGGTTTAACGTCCTTGAAATTCCGAGTATGCAGCTTGACAGCTAGCATGGGGGCGGCTCTCCAGATACTCATTCTGCTCATGATCTGCAGCTTGGAGTTGCCACCTCCTTTGTTTTTGTTCTCTGGTCTCAATTGACCAGTCATTCCTGAGACTATTGGCAGTAGATCAGAGTTCATTAAGCAGCCTATGCTACCAAGCTATTATTGATTAGCTAAGTGATTTGTTATCTTAAGTAACAGCTTCTCAATGGTCGGTCAGAGATACTGCCGTCCCGTCCATGCTCCTCTCACGGTATCTTAATGACCTCATTCAGATAATTACCTTCTCAAACGTTCGTAATTACATTGACAGGGGAAACTCTATAGAGGCATGTGAATCCTATTGTTGTTGGCTTTGGCTAAGCCAAATATTAAGTGTTAAAATCTCTAGTTACAAAAAATATATATATATTTTTAGTATGTTGATTTTCCTAAGAGAGTAAACACTGTAGTGCTGTGGGGTTTTTGAACATTTTGAACATGATTGAACTCTCTAATATGTCAGCTGATAAGTGATTGAGTGTCTACTTGTTGGCTGAACAATGCCATTTTTTCCAGGCCATTCATTTCCCATAATGATTAAAGAGGAACAGGTTACTAAAATATGAAAATGTTTCTTCCACTACTCTTCAGCATCACTGCAACACCACTACTAAATCTACAGCGTGATAATGTAGTCTGATTCCTGCGTGAAAGTCTCATATGAGCCAGTTCTTTAGCCAATCAAATGCATGCAGTGCAACCAATGCATCTTATCTCTAAGCAAATGACTCGTATGAATCGATTCTTTTTGGTAAATAAAACTCATACAGCACTCATACAGTACTTATATCTTATCTCTGAAGAAATTACTCTTATGCCTTGGTTCTTTTTAGTGAATCAGACACGGCACAACCAGTGTGTCGTAAATCCTAGAACAAGTAACTTGGTGTGGGTTACATTATGATGTATAATATCTGTGAAAAAGGTCCATTGTCTGCTATAGTGTCGGGATGTATAAAGCTCATACAGAATTCACCTTCAAACCAAGCAGAATGCTGTTGGTCAATGCAGTGAATTCATGTGACCAATTTGAACCCTTTGCAATATCTACATGGGGAAATCTTTCACCCTCTTGTGAAATTCCCAATTGCATGGTTTCCTATTGAAATGACTGGATTTCGTCCATAAATATTCACCATTTAAGGAGCTACAGTAGATTCCTTAAGAGGAATCTGAACCAGAATCAAGAAAATTCCCATCTCTGATGATAAAGAATTAGCTTTATTTATTAGAACAGCATTGAATGTTAGTATGGTATCAGTGGACCAATCATGCTACCTGAATTGACATTTGCCATAATTAAAAGTGGAATGGTGTATGTTATATCCAAGCTTGTATTTACTTCACCCCCTCTGCATCTGTTTAGCTTGCTGTCCCCTGAAACTCTATAGCTCAGAGTTTCTAATTATGCTAATTAAATGCGTGAGGCCTGGCGCATACTCGTAAATGATTAATTGTAGCAAGACAATAGAATCACTGATACCAACTTATGGCAGCGTCTTCTAGTTTAAGCTATCCTGTTCCGTCTGCCTTCATTCCCCATTTGGCCTCTTTTCATTTTCTCTCTTTTTCTTCTTCATGTAAGCCTATTGTTGGGCATAATTTGCTGCATTGGGTATTGAACTATTAGTGTGTGGGGCGGCCTTGTTCAGACTTCAATAGCAGGAATTCTAGAAATGTCCTGGAAAGATAGTTAGCCCTGATAAAACGTCACAAGCCATTTCACTATAGAAATAGACCCACAATGGATGTAGTTGTGTGTGTACTTGTACATGTGTGCGTTTTGGACAGCAAGGCCACGCTCTGACAAATGAGAGCTGGCTGCTTTGCATTGTGTAACTCAATTGGCGCTTAGCCACAGGAAAATAAAAAGGGTTTTTTTTTGAATAAAGAAATTGAGGCTGTCGGATTTTAATACATGTACGTGTCGCCTTAACGCTTAACGTGATGCTGAAAAGCTCAACTGACGCTGATTTGTTTATGTTTGCACTGTGAGTGTAACTAACAGCATTTCCACTGAAGTTTCAAAGCAAATGTTCTCAGCTTGTTAACACTCAAGCAGAGAGCTGAGTACTACTCATTCATATATTGAGTTTCATGCTATTGAAACCACTGACCACTGTGGAAAATATATCAGAAACGCATGACAACTGACCTTATAATTTTCCAGGTTTTTCAGTCGTTCTTTTGTACAAATACAACAGTTCATTGTACAGTTCATTTAAAAGGTATGAAAAGCATGCTGTGCCTTTTCATAAATTCTGGTTTTCCATTATTGACCCTTATGTTATGTTGAGAATGGCTTTCTGTTTTGTTGTTCAATTTTCTTGATCTGTTCCTCTGGCTTAATCAAAACCCAGTATAAGTATTATTGAAGTTTTAAAAGGTTCACCCAAAAATAAAAATGCTCTCATTATTTAGTTAACCTCATGTTGTTCCAATCCTATATCCATTTCTTTCTACTGCAGAACAAAAAACAAGATTTATTTTTGAAAGTTGATCGGTTCCAGTGTTGTATTGGACCCCATTGACTTTCCTTGTATACACAAAACAGTGTAAACATTCTTTAAAATATATTCCCATTGTGTTTCACTGAAGAATGAAAGTCAGTTTGGAACAACACAAGGATTTGATACCATTTTCATGGAGGAAAACTGAAGTGTGTATCAACTTGATGCAGCAATTTTCTGTATGTTTTTCAAGCTGTTAAAATGGTGTTGGTGTATCTCAAACCAGTAAAAGATACAACCAATCATACATGTATCATCTGTCTATTGAAATCTCTTTTTCAGACAGTACCATTACGTTACACTATTACAGACAATACTATTGTGACAGTTCTCCAGAGCTTCTCTGTGCCTCTCTGAAGTGCAGAGGTAATTTTCCACATAGATTGCATTGCACTTTAATTTGAGTGACATTTGTGTTTCCATCACATCTTCTCTCTTTCTGCCGTCTTTTATTTTTCAAGAGGGCAAGAGTTCTGAAAAATGTCTATTTCAGGCATTCAGTTTTAAAGGCCATCTATACTTGCAGTAACTTTCTCAAGTACACACATATGCAGCCGCACTCAAAAGTTATATGCAAAAAAAAAAAGTCGCAATACTTTAAAGGGATAGTTCACCCAAAAATGAAAATTCTGTCAATTTAATTACTAACCCTCATATAGTACCAAACCCATACACTGTAAAAAATGAAAAGTTGACTTAACTTAAAATTTCAAGGCAACTTGCTGCACAGCTTTTTTGAGTTTACTCAACTTTGGGCCAAGTTGTTCACTCAACCCAAGTTCCTGAGTACAGTCACATGTCTCTTTTTTGTTCGGCTAACACAGTTTTGTTAGTTAAGAAGACTTGTAATGCTTTTCCAATGTGTCTCAAATTATGTTCTGTGAACTTTTTTTACTTGTTTACAAATGACAAACATTAATGGATAAGTTAGTCTGATAATTAGACAATATTGTCTTTGTTTGTAAGACAATTTACAAGACTAAGATATCCAAAAAACAGACAAAAGTGGTGGAACATACTCTAGGCCTCAAAACTAGACACACTAACCTCAAGAACGGTGGCAATCAACAAATGTTAAAAAGATGAGCCCTTTACATCACAGTACAACAAATAACTAACAATAATGATAAAACAACAACAAAAAAGTTTAAATGAAATCAGCAAACAGCAAAACAATAATCCTATAACAGTAACTGCATAATTTATTCATGCTGCAATGCTTGCTGGGAACTCACAAAGCCTTAACATTTCAACAACATGAAATTCTTTGTTCAGACAACTGTGTTTGACTAGTTGGAACAACATTTGGGGTAATTTTGTTGGTCTGACAAGGGTTTTTATGTAGTTCCAAGAAAATATCGTTTTTTAGTATATGAGACTAAACTGGAAAATGTGCAGTTGCATTTTTTACAGTGTAAGACCTTTGTTCATCTTTGGAACACAAATCAAGATATATTCAAGATATGACCCTCCATAGACAGCAACACAACTACCACATTCAAGGCCCAGAAAGGTAGTAAGTACATCGTTAAAATAGTCTATGTAACATCAGTGGTTTAACTGGAATTTTATGAAACTATGAGAATACTTTTTGTGCACAAAGAAAACAAAAATAACTACTTTATTCAAAAATTCTTCTCTAAACCTACAATGAGCTACAAGGTTGTTAATCAAAGCTATATGCACATTATTTCAACTTTTTTTAAAATAACAAAATCATTTTAACAGTAGAATTCCTGGTGAAAAACCAAATTACTCATGATTCTCCAAAAATGTCTACGTCAATCAGAGAATTGCAACAAGCAAATCATGCCCACCCACTCAAATGAGGTACTTTTAATGACATAGAGTCAATATATAGTGAGATATATTATATATAATGAACATCCTTAAATAGTTTTGTATATATGTTATTTTTTTATTCAGATTGTCATAATGCTTCATGGTGTTGTAGTTCTGCTCTTTAATAAAGCTGTCAAGTACGCAGTCCTGTACCTTGTTTACCCCCAAATACTTTTGTTGCTTTATATCAAAGTTTGTGATGTTTTGATTCACTGAAGCTGGTCGGTTTGGTTCATGGCTTATAATTCTTTCATGAAGACTTTTTAAAAATTCCGATGGTATATACTTGGTGCTTAGCACATTTCAGATCAGTAATTTCAATGTTTATTTTGGTTAGGATGCTGTCTGTAACAGTAGACAGCAGGACAACTCTCTAGGTTCTTAAACAGAGCTTCCCACTCACATGTGCTCAGGCCCCCTCCCCATTCCTGCCTCTGTGTGAAGCCCTTTTGTTAGACGTCCGGGCAGTTCAGTCCTGGGTCCCGTGTCTTTGATGACAGTTCTGTGACACACCACACCGACTGGACCATTAGGGCTGACTGGCACAAATTCTATTGGTGGATGACTTAATTACTGATCTTAATCTCTGGGGTGATGTTAGAGATGCTTTAGAATCCATCGGAGTGCTAGTTTAGTTCACAGAAATGTGCATCCTGCTAAATCTTCTGCCACCTCACCTGACTCTTTTCTCCATGTTCCTGTTATAGTGCCGGAGCTCCTCTACCATGACGACTGTGGCCAGATCTTTCATCGGGATCTTCTGGCTCCTGCGGTTGGTGTGTGCGGTCTTCCCTGAGGAACCGGGACCTCTGAACTTTATCCCCACTGAAGGTAACGTTGTCTCCATTTCACATGCAGTCATCAAGGATCAGGGTTGGGCCCGTCTGCGCTTTCAGGCTCTCAGCTTTCACTTTCTTATGCAGAGCAGGCATGTGATTGATCACTCATCAATAATATCGATTCCGTGCATCCCAGCCTAACTCATGCTGGTCTATCTAAGCTGAAAGATGAGAAAAAATCCAGGGGGTTTATAACGCTCAGGGTAGGAGGATAAAGATATGAGGTGCTATGGGAAGCTCTAGGGAGAGTCTTATCATATATTAAAAGAGAGGAACAGATAGAGAAGGAGAGTAATAAACAGGTAAAGTACTTGAATATTTGTACTTTGTTATTATGGTTAAGTAAGAATTATTGTGGAAAATTTTGGAAAATCATGAGCAATGGTAAATGTGACCACAGGGCTTTTCCAGCTTGTTAGAACTCCCAAAAAGATTAATGTATCTATATATTTAATGTGAGGAAAGAATAATTAAACTGTAATAATGTAAATTTAGGTAAAATTTTGTTTGTTAATATTATTATTATTATTATTATTATTATTATTATTATTGATCACTGATCTTCCCTTGATGCTTTCTACTTACAGATAAAACTACATTCAAATATCAAACAACAAAATCAGATCAAAATCATAGTTGTTTGATAATTTATTGAATTTAATGTTTAAAATTTTCCAGTAACAATTTAAGGTAACCGGTTTCAAGATAATACTTTAAAAATATACACAAATATAGGCAGCTATATATTTTCTAGCTATGAAAATGAAAATCATGTTTTCAAAATCAAGTTTTATTTTTTATTAATTATAATTATTAATAATAAGTATTTATTCTTTAATTAATTTATATTTTATTTCAGTACACTTTTTAAAATTTAATTTTACATTTAGTTTAATTTGTTTTATTTGTTCTACAGTTGCATTAAAATATCAAACAACTACAAAACCAGATAGTTGTTTGTTACTTGAAATGTTTAAACTTTAAATTTACTAACTTATTAATGTCATTTAACCGGTTTCAGGACAATGTTATTTCTCAGTGCGTTTTACACCTCTGACAACAACACAACTTGACTGAGCCGACAGATGATGAGAACAGACTTTATCTGTGAAAACCACTGAAGAGCAACTACAGGCAGCTGTCAACATTTTTATTTCAAGTGTGACTCGCGAGTGATCGAACGCCTCTCGCCTTAACGGATCACCTCACCCACACCCATAAGTGCAATGAAGAGATGATACAACCCTCTGTCAACCCTTTCCTTTTATCACTCACTGTCTCATCTACCTCTTTTCTTCTCAGTGGTGAGAAGGTATCCTGTGTTTCTCGGACGACCCCATCGCTCATCACTCAGACAGGAGCCCTTACACATTCAGAGGATCCTGCAGGTCAATCGTACCCTTTACATCGGAGCTAGGTAGGGTGTGAAATAATGCTGATTAGCATGTGCGTACCCTGTAATTACCGTTATATCAGCATCTGTAATTACCTGCACAGAGATGTGTGTTTAAGTAAATTATGTGACATTCAAAAACAATCTCTTTTGAGATCAAGAGTCTGAATTGCTGCTTCTTGTAGATAGTAATTAAACAGCTATTAAAGCCTTTTAAAGGGATAATTCACCCAAAAATGAGGATTCTGCCATCGTTTACTCAGCTTCATGTTGTTCCAAACTTTTATGCCTTGCTTTCTTCTGTGGAACATAAAAGAAGATATTTTGAAAAAAAATTCATTTTGGCTCATTGACTTTTACTGTTAAGAAAAAAAGTCAGTGGGTTCAAAACAGTTAAAACAATCTTCAAAATATATTTTTGTGTTTGTGTAAATTGGAATAATGTCAATTTTTGTAATATTTATTTATTACATTTTAATTTACTTTTTTTTTATTTAATTGTACACTATCTTGTTTTATTTTATCCTTGATCTTACCTTGATGCTTTCCTACTTCTGGATACAACTACATTCAAATATCAGCAGATTTTATAGTGTTATTTGTAATATCAAGTTGTTTTGAAGATAGTTATTTGATAATTTAATGGATTTAAATTTATTTGTGTACTTTATTTACTGGAGATTTGAACTGTAATTCTCACAATGAGAGAGAGAAAAAAGGATTTTAAGTTCAAGTAACAATTTAAGGTAACATATCTTTTTCAAAATATCTTTTTCCTTTTTTGTGGTCTGCAGAAGAAACCCAGGTCAATGACATGATCGTAAATTACATTTTTCATTTTAGAGTGAACTGTCCCTTTAAGAAGCATGCCGAGTTATAAATGTAAAACTGTGTTATAAATGTGAAGTCTGGTCATCTGTAGTCTTTTCAGTATTTTAGGCCAGTGTGGGGCTTTGAAAAGATCACGGGGTCAATGATGTTTTTGCTGTCCTGCATTTTTTGCCTACCTCACAGGAGCCGGGGTTAGGAATAGATAAACAAAAATAAAACTTCATTAGGTTTGGCGCTTTATAAAAATAAGCCGTTTTTTGTAAATTTATGCAACATACTTCCCAAAAATGGCTGGCACGTCCACTGGGAGAGTTCAAACATATGGTGATAGTTACCGAAAGTTGTAGGGGTCCGGAGGGTGAGACGTCGTACTCTAATAAAGGCCCTCATACCGTGTCAGGAAATGACCTGGCTGCTCGACCATGTCCAAAATTAAACCTCAAAAATAAACATATCACAAAGTGCCATATGACTTAAGACACCCAGACTGGGCTCTCTCATAAAAAAAGGCAAAAGTCTTTGACCGAAAGAAGCTCAAGTCTGTTTTATGTACACTTTCCAACATGGTGCCACTGTGGCCGACGTAATTCGATGAAATTCAAGCCCTGCTGTGTGCAGTCAGCAAACTGTATGTACCTTTCAGTGTCTGAAGTAAATGGAGGTGTTTGCCGTAGCCAACAGAAAATGACCTCTGTGGAAAAGGAGATTTATTTAGCCGATGACTCAAGAGGGAGCATTCAATAACAACGGCAACACTGAGTGAAATAAAAAGGAGGCAATACTGCTTAGGAGCAAGGGAGAGAGAGTCAGTGAAGTTTCAAGTCAAGGATATAGACAGCCTGGATTGACTGAATAAAGTCTGCAACGGTGTGCTCAAGTGCGATAAGGGGTGCAGGCGGGCTAAATCCTGTTAGCATTAGCATAACCGCTCAAGACCATGCCCCAAGAAAGCGGCCAGCCTCTCAACCCCTTCACAGTATTACCTTGCCAACACCTGGTCAGGGATGAGAGGACTGAAGTATTTTATTAAACACGTTCAGTTTCCTCCAGAAATTTCTAGACCTCCACGCGAGCGAATGCAAACCGGACTTGTTGGGGGAAAAAATCAGTCCAAGCCATAAATAAATACACCTATAAGACAAATGAGGTGTTTCTTTTGTGATCTGTGTAAATAATTAACGTTCCAAGTAACTAGAGGAGGGCGACTTAGATTGCCAGTGGCGACCTGGTTAAGTCACATTAAATCAAGCCTCAGCCACCTCGTAGTGTTTGACCTCGTTGAGAAGTCAAGTCTTTCAATTAGGCTCAGGAGTGAAACTCAACACATTCCACCCTTGAACCTGTCACTAGCGGTGCGGGACAGGTTCCGGCTAACCTCTGAGGTCACGGAAACACCGCCTGACTGGCGCACGGCCTCCAACGGTGCAGAGAAATGAAGGACTCAGCTGCCATCAGGGCTGCTGTGGGATGCGGGAAGAACGGTTTGAGACCTCCTGTAGTGCTGCAATTGACAAATACACTTTCTCTTTTAGCTGTCTCCTTCATAGCTGATGTTAAATATAGTCGGGTCCCCCACGAGAGATCCTGAGTCTCTCAGGTCCCTTTTCTGCTTGTCAGTATGGTCATAAATTTGTAGCACTGAAAGCATAATACATCCCTCAGCATTCCTGCATGAGCTGATAAAATATACAATGAATGCAATGTAAGTCGCTTTGGATAAGTGTCTGCCAAATGCATAAATGTAACGTAATGTAATAATACAGTAAAAGTGGCCAAAGGCACTCCATCATTCAGACATCCTACCAATCTAGAGTGAAGAAAGATAGATAGAGTGAGATGAAATCAAATAGGGAAAGTTAGAAAGTTTCAATCCATTATTATGTGGTGTTGCCACGTGATTGCGAAGATGTACTGTATGGTTGCTTACTGGATAAAGTCAAAAGAATCCATGCCAGGTTTCTAATATTTTGGTCTTTAAATATGATTTGGGATTTAGATTTTATCTGCCAGGTGAAAATTGCAGTTCAAATCTCTTGGAAAGTAAATAAAAAAAATTATTTATAAGTAGAAAAAAGTTGAATGTGTTGTTGTAGTTTATTGCTAGGGTTGTGCAAAATTCAGATTTGAAGAATCCAGTCCCATCCATCCATTCATCCATGGCTGTAGGCCTACATTGCTTTTCTTGTTAAAAACATTTAATTTGAAGTCTGCTTCCTTGAATTTGAATTGCAATTCTGCATCCTGTTTGTTTCAGAAATTGAACTGGAATAAAATAAATGTTCAGCTCAAATCAGAAGGGAACTCAGCCTTTGGTTTATGCGCATATCATATCATCTTACTGAATAAAAAAAGTATCCACCTTAAGCAAGTATGTATTGTTTTTATGCACATTTTGGTAATTATTTACATCTTGGTTTTTCTATCCAGTATTTTTATGCAATATTTCTAAATTCGCATAAGAATATATACATGGAAACTATACAAGAAGATTTACATGGGGAAATTTGGAAAGAAGATTAAAAACTACACTTTTTGTACAAGAGAGTGGAGGTACTGATAAAGGAAGAGTTTTTACTGGCCCCTGTCTGTTCTATTCTTGCCAATGTTCTGCATGTCTTGTCCAAACCATCTGTGTTGTTTGGTAACCTTGTGTAACTATAAAGCCTGTTTTTATGTTCATGTAAATGTGACAGTACCTTTGAACTCCAAACAGACCTCTTGCTTTGCTTTGCTGCTTGGGTGATTGTATCTGCTTAAAGTTTGTGCTCTCTAAATAAGGCAAGTACTGTTGTAAGTGTATGATAATTTTAACCAGGGCACTTAGGGGCCGCCCTGCTCAGAGAGGGAATGGCCAAAGGGGATTCATTTTAACAAACCACACAGAGAGGGATTAAATAATTCATAGTCAGTCTCATCAGACTCTCTCCAAGAACACACAAACACACACACACACACACACAAAGTCTACGTTTTTGCTGATGTGTCCACAGAGCAGTGATGCAGATGGAAGGCTGTGAAAGATAAGATCAATACTACTGCAATAACATGGGCTGGTCTGTGAGCTTGGCAAATTCACAGATTACAACATTTCAGACAGAAAAGAGAGAGAGCAAGACATACACAAGATTTGAAATTCTCCAGCTCTCTCCTCGGGCCGCACGGCAGGTCTTAGACCTTGATCAATATTCAGGCATAAACCACGGGACTCTATAACACCAAACACACCATGATTAAAAGAGATCAGATTCATAGAGACTTTAATAGACACCGCAAGGTTATAGAAAGATTATTAAAGTGGTTGCAGGAAGTGGTGTAGCACTGGATGCTGTGAGGAGCTGAATGCAACATGCATGCAGTGTGGGGGTGGGTTATGAATTATTGAGGGGAAATCAGGCATATCATAATGCACAGAATCGTGATTATGTAGGACGAGCTGTGGTGAATCGTTTAACTGAGTGTTTGCACTGAGACGGCGGATCAGGGGACAAGAATGTAATATCAATGTTTCGGTATGTGAGGCTGAGGACTTTGACTCTTTGACACTTTTCTTGTTTTAAGCATACACCTAGTTAATTGTTTTCATTTTTTCTTGTTTTAAGTGTAAATCTATTTGTGTTATGTTGTAAACGTATTTAGTTTTAAAGAGGTTTAGATGATTAAGACATTTTTGATAAAGATAATTATTTTGCAGTGTTGTGTTACTGTGCTGTGGTGGTTCACAGTCTCTTGCTCTGTCTCTCTCCTTGTGCTTATGTGTCAGAGATGACCTTTTCCGAGTGGAGCTGGACAACGTGGTGGGAGAAGAGATGTTTTACAGCAAGGTGAGAACAGAAAACACACACACACACACACGCGCACACACGCACACACACACACACACACACACACACACACACACACACTTACTTTATGCTGGAAATGAACAGTCCCTCATTACTAAAGTTCCCTTTGTTACAGAAAAGGACATGGGAATCCAACAAAAATGACATCAGAATCTGTAGAATGAAGGGAAAACATGAGGTGAGTGGATGTTCTCACAAACAGATGCACATATTTGGTTTGTATGTGAGAAATATAAATAAATATGTACATATACATTAATATACATTCATATTATACATTTATTAATTTATTTATTTGTCTGTAGAATGCTGTAGACTGGCCCTAAAAATTATATTTGAATTTATTTAGAGGACAGTTTTTTCAGGGTTTGTTTTATTTTCAGATTAAGCAGACTATTTGGCAGTAATAGCTAGCTGTCACATTTATTTGCCCAATTTCTGATGTTTTTAAATTTATTAATTTATTCCTACAGTTACTCGAAACGTTAATTATTTACACAGATCACAAAAGAAACACCTCATTTGTCTTATAGGTGTATTTATTTATGGCTTTGACAGGCAGAAGTCTGGGGATAGTTTGTAGTCGTAATTTTTAAAAATACATTTTAATTTTTTATTTTTTATTTCACATTTACATTATTTAGACATTTCTTATTATGCATAGTGAGCTGTTTTCATAAGGGGAGCATGGGTTGGTCCTTGCAATCAAGGCAAATCCTGACCCATACGAACACAGTCATATCAACAACACTGTTAAACGCTTCCATTTATTCATGTTGAACACTTTTATATGTGCATGTCACATTATTTGCGCCCCTGCTCTCACTTTAAGGTGGCATCACAAGAGCTACCTGTGGCAAATTTTCAGGAAATCTGTTTTTTCTGTGCTGTGCACCCTTGCAAATAGAAAGGGGTGTCAAAAGCTGCCAGCAGTCCCCACAGCTTCCCACACATGACCACTGCAGATATCTTCCTTTCACACACCCTTTCTGCTTCATCTTCTGGAATGCTGGGTATTTTGTCTGACTTCAATGAGAGTGTAAGGGAGTTTTTATTGAAAGGTGTCTGTGTGGGAAGAGTGAAGGATGACTTAATCCCCTCCAGGCAAGAAAAGAGTGAAAAACGACTTATTTAACACTGAAAGTGACACCTGACATTGAATCTGGCTGAAAGAGCGTAAGACAAAAGCACAGCAGAGAGCAAGTGAGATGAGACATACAAAGAAACGGAGAGAGAAAGCGAGCTGCTGTCCCACCTGTCTGCCCTAGGGATGGACGAAAAGACAGCGAGAAAGACCCATATAAATGGGAGGAGTGAAGGGGTCAGTGAAAGAGAGAGGGTGGACAGGATAGAGGTTAAAGGTACAGTTCACCCCAAAAAGAATATTGTCATCATTTAGTATTCCAAACCTGCATGATTTACTTTCCTCTGTGGAACAGCTGTGACTGGATCATTGAATCACTGAGATTGTGACTTTTTTTTTTTTTTGGTTGTTCATAAATATGGTGAATATCAGATTCAAGTGTGAACTGATCAGCACACACTCCTATATGTAGAATTATGGCAAAAGTTGGTCTAGAATGACATAAGATGCATGAATTCTGATATGACTTCAAACTGAGGTTGCATTACAAAACATCAGACCTATAGTATATCTGATTTCAGAATCAGAAACAAAAAGATCAGTTTCAGTGTGGTTTGTGCTGTTCGCACTTATTAAAACTCTCTGAACATATAGCCTTAGTGAACCATTCTGAATCTGAATTCTCATTTTAAGTTGTTTCTGTATATTCTAATGTAAATAAGCCACTCTGAATGTAAATATAGATGATTACTGTACATTCTGAATCTGTAAACAAGCGAACTACCTGCAATCTGAACCTCAATATGAGTAGTGAATTTAAAAACACTCTAAATCAGAGTAGTAAATCTGAAAGAATCACTCTAAATCTAGATTTTGAATGTAAGTGAACCACTCAAGCACTCACGTCTTACATTACTTGTTTGTTAGTATTCTGTTTGATTGTTGATGTTTTTTGTCTTGCTCTTTTGTAGTGTTAATTTAGGTTTGCGCTCTGACAGGTCCATTTGAAGTGGTACAACACTCACTTTGCAAACAAATCTGTTTGATTTGTATATGAATCTTTCAGACAAATTTGTTAAATGGATCAGTTGGTACATTGAAAAGAAGCGTCACAAAACAATTTGTTCATTGATTTGGTTCTGAAGTGATTCAGTGATCTGATCACAGCAGTTCTTCAAATAATAGCTCACTGGAGGACAGGCTGACAGTGATTAACATAATTTCAATTGAAATTATATTGCTTTAGACTTGGAATATAGTGTCTAAGTCATACAGAGCACTTTTTTGTGTAATTGTTTTCTGCTTGAAGGTTCTTCAAAATTTCTTTTTTCGTTTTCCACTAAAACATTAACAGTATAATGACAAGGATGATATTTGGAAGGAGTAAATGATGACATTTTAATTTTGGGGTGAGCTTTTCCTTCAAAATGGCTATAGAATAAAGGAGAGATTAAGGGCAAAAGAAACAGGGACTGATGGGAGGGAAAGGAGAGAGAGAGAGAGAATTGCCCTCTTAGAGTTAATAAGTCTGCAAACATGAGAGGTCATGCAGAGATAAACAAGAGACAAGACAAGCTCTTAAACAGAGCCCAAGATCTCACACTGAGTGGACACTAATACACGCACATACACACGTCTGCACAAACACGTGCTCTACACCCATACACATCGTCCTCTAGTCCTCCTGTGTGAGTCCTTGCGTTTGTCACTGTGATACATTTGCCACTAGGGTAATTGGTTTTGGTAATTAAATGTTTCTGCACGGCTGATCTAAGAGGCCACGCGGCTGTAATTGGGAGGGAAATTCAATCTCCACATCTCTGCCCCTTTCATCTGGATCTGCAGGAGGCCATTTTGAATCTCCAGTGAATGCAGATGCGGTCTCTTCTCCCACTGCAAGTGTCAAAAGCAACTAGGTTCATACACACACACACACACACACACACACACACACACACACACACACACACACACACACAGGGACTGTGGGGCTGGTTTAATGCAAAGCAACTGGAGTGCAGCCAGTGCATACAGAAAAGAAATTCTGTGCCAGTTCTAGACACATTATGATTGACAGCACTTAGACAGATTGTTTCACCGATAATGTGCTGATGCAGCTCACTGCACTTCCAATTACACACACCTGCATGGATGTACTTAATATTTAAAAACCAATCTGAATCGAGAAGATACAAAGAACCAAAGTGAAACACTTTAAATATATACAATATATTCTGTGTATATGTAAAATAATCACTCTGAATCTGAATCCTAAATCCAAAATTGAATATAATTTTAAAAAGAATATAGAACATACACTCTGTGTATGTGTAAAAAAGCATTCAGAATTCTGAATCTTAAATAAACATTTACAATATACAGTAGATTCTGATTTGGGATTTTCAGTTGAAAGTTAGTGTATTAATGTAAATTAGCAGATCCAAATTGAATATGAATTCTGTATCTAAATATTGAAAATAGTAAACACATTCTGTCTATGTGTAAAGAAAATCACTTGAAACCATTTACAATATATATTCTGAATCCTATAGGGAAGCATACTGAACCTGAATTTTCACACTGTATGCAAAGTATATGATGTGCACAGACTCTGATTTGATTTTTTTTAGACTTAGCCTATAATTCCATCCAGTTGACGGATATCAAAACATTTGATATTTTGAGCCAATTTTAGAACACATTGTTTTCATTTGTCATGCATCTCCTAGCAGTGTTTCTATGTGAATTTGTTGTTGTGATCTTCAGTCAACAAGCGTATGATGCCTAGTTTTTCCACTGTAACTATTTACAAAGTTGGCAAGTGTATAATGCCTACTTTGCCTAGAGTTTAAAAACTGCTTAGAATTTAACTCATGTAGTGTGTTCCATCCTCAACCATTCTAAACCCAAATTTTGAATTTGAATTCTCAGACAGTTGAATTTGTTGCATTTGTATATTCTCAATAGAAATGAACCACTGTGAATCTGAATTCTGAATCTAAAGGATCCAAGCTGCATATGAACTCTGAATCTACACTATAAATAAACGTGAATAGAAATGAATTCTGAAAATGAAAACTGTTCATCTAAATGAAAGAACAGCTGGAGTCTGAATCCAAGTGAGATTCACTAGCTAATCACATCTTACTTTGTCTGTAAGTATTCTGTTTGTTGCTGTTTGGTCTTATGTTTTTGTCATATTAATTTGGGTTTGCGCCCTGACAGACCTATTTTGCACATTTAACACACTTTTAGGGCACATTTTCGTTCCCTAGTCCTGAGTACACTCAGTCTCTCACTCACACTTTTGAAGCCTTAAGCTCCATGATTGCTTTAGTTAGCCTGCTCTCAATGTTGATGTTAGCCCATGGTGTGTTCAGCAGCTATCAGCGTCAAAGTGTGTGAGGGGGCGTAGATTAGCCCTAGAGCAAAAACACAAACACACACAATCCCTCTTTCACACATACACAAAACTTCAATCGTTTTCTCCCCACTTTTGTCCGTCTCTTTCTTCCTTTCCTAGTCTATCCCTTTGCTAGCTAAAGTACACATCCTACACAGCCACAAACACAACACCATACTCTGTTCTCTGGCAGATTTGCACTAATTTAGCCCCTGCTGTTAATGTGGTCCCTGCCTGACCGAGGCTGCTGTCGCTGCAATTACAAATAGAATTCTACAGATGACAATTTTGCCACGGGAAAGACAGAGACAGAGAGGGAAAAAGAGGTCCCTGCCAACTTTCTTGTGCTCTTTCCTTGTCAAAGCTCTGCAGTATTCTCGCTCCTCTCACGGTTGGAGAAACAGACTCAGTTGAGCATGTAATGGAAACTTCTGAGAGTTAGCTTTGCTTATTGTAAATATGACCCTTTTATTATGAGGAACGGTGTCTGGTGTTTAAGTGGACATGCGGGAGATGATTTACTCTCGCAGGTGATAAAGATGTGCAGAATTATGCAGTATCCAGTCAGTTGACCATGCTGTGTAACACCTAATGCGTTGTTCATGTTAAAAGCATTTCGGAGTGACAAACCAACCTGAAGTCCTTCATTTTAAGCAATCATCAGTGACACAAAATTGAGCAGTGCTCTGTTATTTAAATGAGCAGCGATGGCAAAAATAGAAACCAAGCAATCATTATTATGTTCTGTTCATTGCTTGTTGCATTTGACAGTGTTTTTAACTAAATCTAGAAAAACAGTTGCCTTTGTAACTGAAATAAAGTTTAACTTGAATTACTAAACTAAATCTGAAGTAAAATTAATAAAATTCTAAAAAATACTAAATAAACACTAGCAGTTGAAAATGTTTTCAAGCTTTTATCGCGAGTTGATATGTGGTTTTGGACACGTTATGAGGTACTGTGGGCCTGTGGATGGTTTATGGTATTAATGTTGGCCTGCATTTGGAAGGAATTTGTTTTGATATAAAGATATCAGTGATCCAGGAATGTAGGGAGTACTGTGTGCAGATGTGCGGTGTTGGTGTGGATGTCATGTCTAGAGATTCACCAGAGAGAAAGAGAGAGGCCAGGGAGGAATTCACTTGTTCAGCTCAGCATCTGTTAGACAAAACATCTGCCAGAAGGTAACGCCCTTTGACTAAGGTTCTCTCACACACAAGCCTGGGTGGTAAACTTATCTGGGACCTGGTATAAATAATTTAATACTTGACACCAACAGTGAGAATTTGCAGTGATAGTCAAGGCCCTGCAAGCTGAATAAATACGGCGTACAGGGTAGAAAGACAAGGAAAAGAGAAGACATTTTTTCAGGGAATTGTACAAATAAAACTTGACTTGAAATGGAGACAAAGACCTTCACTTCCTTCACTGTGACAAGTTTGCAGAATCACTAAAAACCTTTCAAACCTCATACTACTTTTCCAGCTTAGCAGAAAAGACCAAATACATTAATTACTTGAGAGGACAGTTATGCATTTTGTTGCAGCAAAATTTATTTTGAGCTGCACACACTTTTATTATTTTATTGTAATTCATATTGTATATAATGCTGTATGTTTGTATTTATATGTGTGTAATTATATTACAAACTTATATAACAAATATTGATGCTTTGCCAGCTATTTATTTTTTTTATTTCATTTCAATCCAATTCTCACTATTAACTACAACTTTTGCTTCAATAAACTCCTAATTTTCTGCTTATTAATAGTTAGTAAGGTAGTTGTTATGAGGTACGATTAAAGGATCTAAAATATGGTCATGCAGAATAAGGCATTAATATGTGACCCTGGACCACAAAACCAGTCATAAGTGTCAAATTTTCAAAATTGAGATTCATACATCATATGAAAGCTGAATAAATAAGCTTTCCATAGATGTATGGTTTGTTATGATAGGACAATATTTGGCCGAGATACTATTTAACTATTTGAAAATCTGGAATCTGAGGGTGCAAAAAAATCAAAATATTGAAAAAATCGCCTTTAAAGTTGTCCAAATGAAGTTCTTAGCAATGCATATTACTAATCAAAAATTAAGTTTAAATATATTTACAGTAGGAAATTTACAAAATATCTTCATGGAACATGATCTTTACTTAATGTCATAATGATTTTTGGCATAAAAGAAAAATCTATAATTTTGTCCCATACAATGTGTTTTTGGCTATTGCTACAAATATACCCCAGCGACTTAAGACTGGTTTTGTGGTCCAGGGTCACAATATGTGCTTTAGAAGTATTAATAAACAGCCAATATGCTACTAATATGCATGCTAATAAGGAACTAGTTTATAGTGACAGTAAAGTGTTACCATTTTATTTTGTACTCCTTGAGTTATTTTATTACAATTGCTAGTATCTATCTTTCTTCCAGCAACTGTTTTTGTGTTCGTGTGCGTGTTGATGCTTTGGCAACAATCATGCCAATAAATTACTAAAAATTGAAAAATCAGAGACAAGAACAGTCTGGAAGAGAAATGCTGCGGGAGTGGAACGGGTGGGTTAAAGAAGGACACAGAGGAAGGATAAGGAGATAATTGGACTGGTAGCAGGAGATGAAAAAAAAAAAGGGATGAAGAAAGAAGGCTATTGTGAAACACCGAGCAGAGGGCAGTTGATGGTACAGAGGACGTCCAACACTAGAGAGAACCCCTAATGGACTAATGAATAGTGTGTAAATGAATCAGGCCTCTTTTGAAAATATGAAACGAGGGGATGAAAATGGAAAGAGCAGGTGATGGTGATTGAAGGGCTGGAGGAGGATGAGAAGGCCGTTGTTGTTTATCTGGGGGATGTGCTTTAACGCTTAGCAGACCAGGAGCTGTGCCAAGTGTTTGGACTCTTGAAGGAATTGCCGAATCAGTTTTATGAGTAGAGTTATGGGGTTTATGTGCACCGGGCTCCTACTGAGACTCAAACACGTAAATACACACACACACACAGGATACATCTGCATCACAACACCCCTACCACCTACACACAATCCCGTTACGATAAGAAAAGCATCTGTCTTACAGAGATGCACATAAACAGGCCAGGCACGCTCATAGCAATGCATTGTTGGCTGACATATATATGCGATTTAATGTGCCGTTATCAGCTGTTACGCTGTTAGTTCGTGATCTATCACCAGTCAGAATTTTAGGAGATCCTATATTCTTTCTCTCTCACCTCTCGCTCATTCTTATTCTGTACTGGCACGACAGTGACTGTGCATTGGTATTGCTAAAGCAATAAGACAATTAAAATAAATAATAAATAAAATAGCAAATAAAAAACAAGCCATTTAATTAAATTTGATCATTTTTTTAACAGCTAATAAGAAAAAAATTAAAATTAGAAAGTTTCAATTAATATAATTCAATTAAATAAATAAAAAATCGAATAAAAAAAGAAAATAAGTAATTAGTAATGATTTCTCTCGCAAACTTTTTCTCTGTCTCCTTACCTCTCCACTGAAAAACAAGAACCCTGTGAGGACCTGAGCATCTGGAATAACACTCACACCCACTTCTCCCCCTCCGGCTCCTTCCACACGTCCTCACTCTCTCTCTCTCTCTCTCTTCATCCGATAACAGATTGCTGTGATCATGTAGCCTCATTGCCCACAGGTTGCTGCCCATCAAATGGTGCCACACTGGCGGGCACACGCAGGGTGCGCTGGTGGGGGGCGGCACGTGGGGAGGCATGACATAAGCCGTCTCTATTTCACGTCTCTTAAAGCCCTTCACAGGTGCAGGGCTCAAACATGTGCGTTCAATTGAACCGAGGTTTAGCCGAATGAATCACTGTGGCGTGCCTCTGGTTTGCCAAGTGAATTGTTTGTACAGATGCAAACAATCCTTTGGAATAAAATTGAAAGTGCTGAGAAATGTGATGTCATTCTAAGAGGGAATTCGTTCATGAGAGTTTGATTTAGGAGACAAATAACTTTCTTCTTTTTTCTCACGATGTTGTTTTTTAGGACGAGTGCCGTAACTACATGAAGGTTCTGCTCAGCCGGCAGGGCGGATTGTTTATTTGTGGAACCAACGCCTTCAATCCGTTATGTGCCAATTATACAGTGAGTACTGAATGCTTGAAACACACTTGCATTTCACATGCACAGAAAAAAATATTATTTCGGAAAATCACCACACCCTCTAGTCTTTAATTTCCCCAATGTTTTGGCAATGTTTTTAGGGTCTGTATTTTCTCATTACGTTTTTTCATACTTTATTTATTCTCTTCAACCCATTACATTTCTCACACATATTTTATTTCATTCTCCCTAGCTGCTTTTTTTTTTTTTGCTTCAAAACTTCACAGTACATTTCAGAGCAGTGCTTGCAGCGTCGTTCTAAATGACTCTGGCTTCATTGGGTCACTACGCATTTCTGACCCGGATGGGAATCTGTTCAAAACCCCCAAGCAGAAAGAATCTCCCCTGCCGTTTGTTTATACTCCGTTTTTCCACCTGCCTGGCCGTCAATATGCCCAGAAGTACCAAGCTGTTTCTGATGACCTCAAGAGCAGAGAGCTGTCATTAATCAGTCTAGATGCAGTTTTCCGTGCGTGGTTGTTTATTCGAAAAGAATGGTAATGCCACTCAACGGGCACGTTGTTTGATTCCAAGACTCTGAGTGTGAGTGTGTTTGTGTGTGTGTTGCCTTCCATCCATCTGGCCAGTGACTCTGTCGCCCCCAGCGTACGTGAGTCACATTAATGCAGGGTCTTAGTTGTTAGTCCACCTGCGGCATCAACTTGAAAACCGCATCCATAATTGCCGCACCTGAGCTCTGCTGCGCTTGCCTCGCATATCAGATCTGCTCCTTCTCAACCAATCACGCTAATGATATACCTGCTGGATAAAGAAGAAAAACATATAATTACTAATCATCCGCTCTGCCGGATTGCAACCTGCCCCTTTCAGGTTGAGAAGTGCACATATGAAGAAACACACATAATATAATATAATATAATATAATACAATACATATATTGTATATGCTACTGTTCAAAAGTTTGGGGTCAGTGAGAATTTTTTTTAAGGAAGGTGTAATTTTTATTCAGCATTAAATTAAATTAGCATTAAATCAATCAAAATTGACAGTAAAGACATTTTAAAATGTTAAAAAAGATTTCTATTTCAGATAAATGCCTTGTATCAACAATCCTGAAAAAAAAGTTTTTGATATCAGTTTCCATAAAAATATTAAGTAGAAGAACTGTTTTTAACATTGATGATAATAAGAAATTTGGGTAACACTTTACAATAAGGTGTCATTTGTTAACATTAGTTAACGTATTAACTAACATGAACAAACAACGATCAGTACATTTATTACACTATTTATTCATCTTTGTTAACATTAATCAAAATACAGTTGTTCATTGTTAGTTCATGCTAGTTCATAGTGCATTAACTAATGTTAACAAACACAACTTGAGATTTTAATAATGCATTAGTAAATGCTGAAGTTAACATGAACTAAGATTAATAAATGCTGTAGAAATATTGTTAATACTTAGTTCATGTTAACTAATGTTGTTAACTAATGTTAACTAATGAACTGTATTGTAAAGTGTTACCAAAATTTGAAGGTTCATGTGACACTGAAGACTAGAGTAATATATTTAAATAGAAAACAGCTATTTTAAATTGTAACTGTTTTTACTTTATGATAAGATAAATGCAGCCGCCTTCAAGGTTTTCGTAAGAAATTAGTTTACCAAGTAATTTCATTGTTCACCAAACGGCTTATACGAGCAAAATTACAGACAATAAAATAAAGCAGTAGAATAAAAATTTCCATAAGTGACATCTGCGCTTCCCCACACTTGACAAGCACCTGCCGCTATTTGCATCAAGGGAATTAGAAAGATAAAAAGTTTGAGTATGAAAAAGTCTTGAGGACACAAACAAACTCAACCTGCCAGGTCTGAAACACACTACTGCAGATCTGAGCAAATGAAAAGAATTATCGCACACCTGTAATGCAACATTACACCTGTCAAGAGTTTAAGAGGCTCTCTAGAGACAGAATAGTACGGTAGAGACAGAAAGAGGGAGAGTGCACAGGTTTGTTTATAGTTAGTTTTAATGGCCTGAGAATAATTTTCAGCTTGAACTGTAATTGTGCTATAAATCGCCTGTGGATGTTTTTGAAATTAACTTTTGTGCATATGTTTTAGCTCTGCTTCTGTTATTCCTACGCTTCTCATATTTTTTCTCTTTTTGCTTTTGTGTTAGCAAACTGTACATTTGAGAGGAACACATTTATTTACTTTCTGTATTTTTGCTAATTGCATTTTTCTCTAGTTATTGAACGTGTTTTTTCTTTGTGTGTGTGCGCAGGGAGACACTCTTGAGATGGTGGGGGAAACGGTCAGTGGGATGGCTAGATGCCCATATGACCCGAAACATGCCAACGTGGCCCTATTTGCTGGTGAGACTCCACCATCGCCTTTTTTTCTCTTTTCCATTGAACATTACTGCAAACTGTCCCTGCATATTACAGGACTAAATATAGATACACAGCAGCGTGGAAAAGCTGATGTCCCTGTTGTTATTCTTTAACTTAATTACATGCCAGTCTGTGAACAATATTTATGTGTATCTCTCACTCTAATCGTGCACATATGCTGTCCAGCATGTTCCCTGCACAGCATTACGGCTTTACTGCTTCCTGCCTGGACAAACCTAAAGGAAATGAAATATTTTTGTAATATATGAAGATGCATTACACCGACAAAAGTATATTGGGATCATATTTTTAGTTCGTAAGGCAGTGCTGATCCATCAGAGGAGGCGAAGAAGCTAAACGGCTAAAAATAACTATTGTTTTAACCAATTTACCAACTAATGTGCATAACTCAGATGTATGAAAGTGAAAACTCTACACACAGTGGAGTAAATGTTAGATGGAAAAGGGGTCTTCATTCCGGTATAAATGAAAAAAATAAAATGAAATGATTTACATATATACTGTATATTCGATTATATATCATATAACATCTCTACACATTATTATAGAGAGTTTGTTTGTGTGCTTGTTTGTTTTTCAGAGGGGAATCTTTACACTGCCACAGTGACTGATTTTCTGGCCATCGATGCTGTGATCTACAGGAGTCTGGGGGACAATCCTGCTCTGCGAACGGTGAAACACGACTCCAAATGGTTTCGAGGTAATAAAGATGTCAAACGTTAGTTGACAGGAAGGGGAAGCTGTGCAGAGTCAGCACGTGGATGTAATATTAATGCTGTTTGTGTATGTAAAATGCATGTGAGAGAGAGTTAAGTGTATTAATGTGTGCCATGTCCATTGTTAAAAAGCATCTGTTTACACTCGCATGACTTTAGTGTTCCAAAACCTAGTGAGCTGCCTTGTTACGCACTGTCTAAATAGGCAACTACCTACTAAGACAGCATCTTAACCAATATGGAACGTGTATTAATTATATGTGTACATATTAATACCATTACAAATAGATTGTCATTTACAATGACATTTTAAATGGTTATTATAAACAAAAAAATACACATTTCTCTCGCCTCATCTTCAATCTTGGATTTTTTTTCACCGAGGTTGTCACGATGCATTCTGGGGTAGGTTTTAGAATAGAACATTAGTGTCAGGGTCGATAAGGCTTTCGGAGGATTCACATCTGAGTCAGCAGCCAACCTGATGTCAAACTGCACCCCCTCTTTCCATCTTCCTTTGCTCCTGTGGTCTGTGTTCTGATGTGATCTCTCACTGATGCAGCAGAAGCACATCTGTGTCCTGACTCAAACTTTTGTGTTTTCTCCCTCCTGCTGTCCTGGGTCACTTCCTGTCCCCAAACGCCCTCACTTTTTCTTTCTTTTGGTTTGAGTGTCCACTGACTAGATAATGGTCTTATTGGAAAGCAGCCTGTAGTTCAATTTTGTAGTTCAGTCAGATCGGGCTTTCTGAAAATCATGTGGTTTGAGGAAGTAGTAATGTGTCCTAAACAGGAAGTACTAATGGTCCTGCTCTGTCTGTTTCAGAGCCGTACTTTGTGAGTGCTGTGGAATGGGGGCCGCATGTCTACTTCTTTTTCAGAGAGATGGCCATGGAGTTCAACTACCTGGAGAAGGTGAGAGGATGGTAGTCTCTTGATTCTCAGATTTTTAATATGAGGAAAAGACCCCAATATTTTCACGTGTCTCCTTTAGAGTTTCAAAAGAGATCTAAACAATGTTAGTCAGCAATCAGAAGGCAGCTTTATTCCTATTATGGGAACAGGGATTGTTTATGGGCATATATGGCTCTATGAAGAAACTCTGACATCTATGGAACTTTTTTATGGCACAAATGTTTCTAAGAAAAAAATGAAAGATTCTTTGGGGAACCCAAAATGGTGGTTCTATGGCATTGAAACCCTTCTGGAACCTTTATTTTTAAGAGTGTATGAACTCAAAATTTTGAATTTTGTAGCTCTATACTCTTACTGTATGTTAAATATTGTCATTTGTGTCTATTGCTTTAAACAGTAGCATGACGCTAATAACATCAAGATCCTGGGTTTGATAAAATGTATACTTTGGTACGTAAGTTACTTTGGATGAAAACATCTGCCAAATGGATGAATATAAAGATAGAATTCCTGAGCTACAAATGAGACAATAGGAGTAAAATCTTCCTGTGGGAGATCAGCGATGGATACATCAGGAACAAGCGGTGGGAGTAATCTGAAATTGTGTTACCGTATGTCCAGTCTGGCAATATTATTCAAATGTCAATACTAACTACTGTATTTCCAGTCAGACAGCGGTATGA
>JAFVLL020039884.1:0-13101 GCA_021397915.2 Tor tambroides | reverse complement strand
ATCCTCTCCACTTTGCTCGGGAACACACTGGTTTGTGCAGCTGTCACAAAGTTTCGCCACCTGCGCTCTAAAGTCACCAACTTTTTTGTCATCTCACTGGCGGTGTCAGACCTGCTGGTGGCCGTTCTGGTCATGCCCTGGAAGGCTGTGACAGAGGTGGCTGGCTTCTGGCCCTTTGGAGCGTTTTGTGACATTTGGGTGGCTTTCGATATCATGTGCTCCACAGCGTCCATCCTGAACCTTTGTGTCATCAGTGTGGACCGATACTGGGCCATTTCCAGCCCGTTTCGCTACGAGAGGAAGATGACTCCCAGGGTGGCCTTTGTGATGATCAGTGTGGCTTGGACCTTGTCTGTGCTCATCTCCTTCATTCCAGTGCAACTCAAATGGCACAAGGCTCAGCCGATGAGCTTTCCGGAGGTCAACGCGTCTCGCAGGGCTCTTCTGACGGACAACTGCGACTCCAGCCTCAACCGAACGTACGCCATTTCATCCTCGCTCATCAGCTTCTACATTCCCGTCGCCATCATGATCGTAACATACACTCAGATCTACCGAATCGCCCAGAAGCAGATCCGACGGATCTCAGCTCTGGAAAGGGCCGCCGAGAGCGCCAAGATTCGGCACGACAGCATGGGCAGCAGCTCCAATGTGGATTCGGAAAGCTCCTTCAAACTGTCCTTCAAAAGGGAGACGAAAGTCTTAAAAACACTGTCGGTTATAATGGGGGTTTTCGTGTGCTGCTGGTTGCCCTTTTTCGTCCTGAACTGCATGGTGCCGTTTTGTAAGCGCACGTCGACCGGTCTCCCCTGCATCAGTCCAACAACGTTTGATGTTTTTGTCTGGTTCGGATGGGCCAATTCGTCTCTCAACCCCATCATATACGCCTTCAACGCCGACTTTCGCCGAGCTTTTGCCATCCTTCTGGGATGCCAGAGACTCTGTCCGGGAAGCAATAGCATGGAAACCCCTAGCCTGAATAAGAACTGAAAAGCAATGTCACACCAGTCCTTTGCCAAGGAAGGCTGGGGGGAAAAGGATTCAGGATTAAGACTCTGGGAAGAGAGCCCTCCTGCTGTGCTGGAGAGCAGGGGAAGCGAGGCTAATCTCTATAAAATGCCCAAAGAATGACACAAGGGTGGTCTGCGTGTTCCCAGTGTCTCTTAGAGACAATGAACAGATTACTGAATCCACAAGTGACTTGCAAGAAGAAATGTAGGTGTTTCTTTGAATGTTTATTTTAAAGCTGAAGCTGTACAGTAATAATGTTAAAGTGCTGGGCAAAAACTGCAATACAATGGAACAAACGTTGTGTATTTACTGAAAATAAGGGTGGGGAATATGTTCATCGTTCCATAAATATCGGCAATATCACTGAATAAATGACCATCTCAGTCATTTCCAATAAAATTCAGCGTAATCTGAATCGAATACATCGCTGCTTGATAAATATCTATCTCATCCTCTCCACTCTCATTACATTTCCTTTACGTCTTGCCTTATTCATGAGACTTCACATTTTTTTTTCCAAAACAAGAGGGCAGATGGTCAATCATGAGATGGTCGTCCCATTATTGCCATAATGAACATGTATATTGTTCTGTGGTACTTGTTCTCTTCAAAGCCTCTGATTCATTATTAAACTGTGAAAGATAAACACCACGACTGGCAGAACAGATGGCCGTAAAATAAAAATGCAGATGTGGCAGAGCGCTCATTTACGGTCATCAAGTAATAGATACGTTATTGTTGAGATTGTAATTATGTTCTGAAAGCGTGTGGGATCCTCGGTCCCGGTACAAAATAACACTGGATGTAATGCAATGTGTCATGTGATAATGTGGAAAACGAAACGTCGAGAACCTCAGAACGTCTGCCGCGAACTGAATGTAATTAATTGTGATGAGTCTAATTATGTGGTCGGTATTTCTGTGCTTTCACAACACATCATTTGGTGCTGTTACTTGTATTTCAAAGTACTGCATTTATTGTGGTGTTTAGAGAAAGACTCTGATTCAGTCATATAGAATTACGATGTTGAAGTAGAATTAAGTGATGTTTAACTTATTTGACAACTGATGAGAAAGTACATGTGTAAAGCAAACATGATGGTGTTCTTTTCATTGGCTTTTGGTAAATTAAAATGTGTTTGTTCTTTCTTTGTGAACATTGTGTTTGTTAACCCATGCAAAACTTGCTCTAGAAAAAACATCTCTGGATTAATAATTCCTCAGCACTCCAGCTCTTATTCTTCACTTGATGAAACTTGAATAGGAAACAATAACAGACGGCAGGAACCTTGGCTCTCAACCTCTTAAACTTTCATTTGTTACCGTCAAGCTGTCCTGACACTGTGCAAAGCTGGCATAAATAGAGATAATAAGCTCAGGCTCGGCTCAGAGGAACTGGGGAGTCAAATTGTTTTTGTTTGCCAGCCTCCGTGAATGTGTAAGAGTCAAGCTCTCACAGCAGGGCCCTCAAAACTGACATTCCCACTCAGCCTCAAATACAACTCTCTCATATCAGACACAATAGGAAGCATACTGGATGAGTTATTAAACAGTAGACGCTGTGCTTAAGATCCAGAAACAGCAGTGCGTGAGTCATCACTGTCATTTGTTGCTGTACGCTATGTTGTGTTTGGTCTATGTCAGAAAACAGTGGGGCCACTGTGTAATTAGTGTAATGAAGAGCATTAGTATTGTATAGCGTACTTGTGCATACTTAATGGACGGATACCATAGGTGTGTACATATATTCAATTTACCAGCCTCAGATATCAAGCCACACACTGGTGTAAAACTATTAAATCAACTTTTTTCTCTCTTGTACAGCTATTAAAAGTGGTAACCTAGAACCCTAAAGAAACTATGCTTTAATCTAAACCTTAAATTAAGGTGTAACATTGATTGCGGATTTTTAATATTAATTCATTCATAATAATTGTGACTTGAATAAACTAAATTTAGATGCTACCGCATGAAGCATGTTTATTTTGACTCCGATAGCATACATAACAATAATAAATAGTAAAATAATAATATTTGACTTGGATTAAATCAGCTGATTGAGATGTTACCTCATGAATCACATTTTACAGTGGAAAAATACTTCAGGTGGTAACATCTAAATTATTTGATTTAATTCAAGTCAAAATATTATTAATAAATTAATTAATTAACATTACGTCAAGTCTAATTCATTTGTAATTGTAGGCCTACACAATATGCATTTTTTCAGGTTTAAAGCAGCTTTACAGATTGTAGATTTAGAATTGATTATTAATTTAGGATTATTAATAAAAATAACGCATATTTTTAAAAAATTGTTCCGCCATTAGATGGTGACAAGAGACTGTTTTTACCATTGAGTCAGCGGTAAACACTTTTATATTGAAAGAGACTGAAACAAGGATGTAAACAAGGAAGTTGTTTTACACTAAAGACGCAATAACAAATGCACTGAGCAGCTGTCGTCGGAAATGGAAAAGGATAGTACGACAAAGATATTGCTTTCCTCAGCGGACATTCAAGCTAATATTTTATTGTGAATATGAGATTGAGCTGAAGAATGAATGCTGTCTCAGATGCAGGTAATCCGACTCTCTCTGTCCATTTCTTTCTCTCATAATACTATACTCTGCTCTACATAATACAGTTAGCTTTCAATTAAGTAACTCAAATTTTCTTTGTTACTACTTCTAAAGTGACATTTTCGAATTAGTAACGGAGGCCTGTTCTCATCTGTTAAACTGTCAAGTTTAGATTTGAATCTGTGGCGGAAGGAAGTAGTTCCGCATACAAAAGGGTTTTTAAGGGTTTGTTTCTTATTTATTTACATACTTGCACTGTCGAACAGTTGTATAAACATGTGATATTGCTCATATATATAGTATTTCTATGTTATATTTTTGTTTTCTAGTACAGACACGTCTGAGTGTTCAAAGCAATTTAGAGAAATATTGATCAGTTTTGTTAAAAGCAAGAATAAAATACTCAAAAAGTATTTGTAAATATTAGGATTTCACTGCTCTAAAAAGTCTAAAGCTCAGGCACACATTACTATTGACATTACTGAAGCAACTATATTAGGTTACACTGGAGCAAACTAAATGTAACGGTTAGCTTAACATTGTTTGTAATGTTAAGAAGTGCAGCCATCTGGACACAAGCCACATTGAAAATTGTATGAATGTGACTACATTAGAAACACATCATCAAAGATACGGTGTCTGGAAATAATGCAAAAATGGTGCTTTTCTCAAACTGACTCATTCTAGCCTTGACTGAAATCAACAGGTGTCACGGTTGTTTGTAGAGAACGTGTGAAGTCATTTCTCCTCAAGTTCAAACAGGTGTAGAGAATCACGTTAACTATAAACACGATCCACTTACGGTTCACAGCCAAGCAGTGTCAGAATATGCTTTTGAATTAATTTTGAACAGTACATCCATTGTTTCAAATGAAACTCATTTTATTTTAAATGTTTTGCTTATGTAAACTGTGTTTGTGCTTTATTTCCTTCTTTAAGAAAAATTCCACTTGCTTTTGTCATCTAATGCCACAACATTCATACATTTTTAAGTGTAACCTAAGTGTCCAAATACTTCTGTGGTCACTGTAGTAGCCTTCAGAAGTAATTGGTTACCGATGACCTCAGAGAGAGAGACAGAGAGACAGGAAGAGGCCCCTTAGAGAGAGACTTGCATAAGCAGTCTATTACCACAACTTTCCAACAATGTCAATTTTGGGCAAAATGGGGGAGAATCATGACTGTGTTTCTCCATGTCACTGGGGAATGTCCCATAGTGGACATATAAAGACAGGTGGATGAAATTGGAGAAATTTGCCACACGCTGCCTATGTCCAGCACATTCTCATCTGAATGATGGAAGTGCAATCAGTCCTTTAGATTAATTCTGTCCTCTCTCATTTAAAATGTATAAGCTGAATCACAACTGCTACTGTATGTATTTCCAGAACTAATGCATTTCTAATAGCTCGCATACAATTGCTGTGACAGATTAATAAGTAAAGGGTCGCAACTGTGCGGCAATGCGTCAACAGATCCTCTCGTCGAATGACAGATCTGCACGTTTGATGTCAAAGGCTATAGTGACTGCTGTACTGATGTCTTAATGCTAGCACACGAGCGAGTTTTGTCTTCGCACAGCCGTTCAACCTGTCACTCAACTTCCACCGTGTTACATGAGGAGCGCTGGATTGGTTAGTTGGACGCAGCGGCTGGCATTATCCAAACTTATTACAAAATAAAGATGGGTGGATGGGGCCTGTTGAGAGCAGTAACACACTGTACCGCTAAAATAAATCTCAGCAGCCATCAGACAAACTCCGCATTAATCCACCCTAATCCGTGCAGTCCATTCACATGTCAGGCCCAAATGGTGCACCCATTTTGCCAAAGAAGCCTCTGACTGGGACTTAAGAGTGAGTGAGTAAATTCCTCTCCAAAAATGAAAACATGCACAAGTTGTGTTAGAGAGATTATGCAAACTCAGTTGACAAAAGACAAGAGCTGTATAAACTGTGTTGACAATGGTTGAAAACTGAGAATGTGCCAGTGAATATAGACGAAACTCCACTTCAGGAGAGTCATGCTGCTTTTGATATGTATTACAGTGTCTGGTAGTAGTACTCAGTTGTAGTTGTTTTTTTTATAAAGTAAATAATGGTTTTAAAGATATACATAATTATTTTTGTTTGTTTACTTGCTACTCCAGAGTTCAAACGACAAGTATTATAGTGTTCAACAGGACTAAAGGACTAAACACTTTCGCAATAAATATGATATTTTAGTACAATGACATGATTAATACGCATTATACTGTATTTTTCATTATATACATGGGGATTATCTCTAATGTGGATAGTTGATTTAATAATCTTCAAGAAACGGCCAAAGGCAAATCTCTTCCATCTACACTTGACACTCCAACACTAGTACTCTCTATTCTATTTCCATTTTATCTAATTATTTTCTTTTTATTTATTATAAAAATTAATAATAACTTGACCCTCTAACACTAACT
The DNA here is from genome assembly GCA_021397915.2 of Tor tambroides. Lineage (NCBI taxonomy): Eukaryota > Metazoa > Chordata > Actinopteri > Cypriniformes > Cyprinidae > Tor > Tor tambroides. The sequence continues at coordinate 7,051 of JAFVLL020039884.1, read as the reverse complement.
CTCTTGTTTGAAAATATGTTGTTATTTTTTGTTTCTGCATAAATATATAACATTTTTAAAAAAACGTAAAAAAAATTGACCTGAAGAGTTGAAAAGGACTTGCTTCAAAGATCAGACAAAAATTGCATTTTTTTTTATTTTTAAAAATATTACAAATCAACCTAAAGAGTTCAAAAGGACTTGCTTCAAAGATCAGACAAAATTTATATTTTTTAAATTTTTTTATTTTATTTTATTTTTTACTTGAATAGTGAAATTCTGATGTTTAGGAAAGTACTGCAATGAGTTTTTGTGCCATCTAGTGGTTTAGAGAAAAAAAAAATAGATGAATAAATAAATAAATGCACCTTTTTATCCTGGTGTTCTTTTAAAGCAGTAGTTCACTCAAAAGTAGAAGAAAAATGCTGAAAATGTACTTAACCTTAGGCCGTTCAAGATGTAGATGAGTTTGTTTCTTCATTGCAATATTATAAACAGAGAACTGATATTTTAGCCGTAACCAGTATTTTAAGTTAAGCTGTTTTAATGATGAATTTGTTACAAACACACAGTTTTTCACTTCTTAAGATGTTAATTGATGGAATGGAGTGGTGTGGATTGCTTGAGGATTATTGTGATGTTTTTATCAGCTGTTTGGACTCTCATTCTGACGGCACCCATTCACTGCAGAGCATCCATTGGTGAACAAGTGATGCATTTCTCCAAATCTGATGAAGAAACAAACTCATCTACATCTTGGATGACCTGAGGGTGAATGCATTTTCAGCAAATTTCATTTTTGGGTGAATTTTCCTTTAACCTCGTTGGCTGCTGTGATTTTGTGAGTTAAACCAAAAAGCTTAAGTTATATATTAGCATCCCTTGTTGATCTATGACCTACTTGATACGGTTTGTGCCCAGCAACATGTTAAGTGTGAGAAATGCAGAATGAAGCCAGGCATAATGAACGTAATGTGGATTCGAGGTTGATGGTTTGGCCTTTCCAAAATAGGATTGCCCATTGAAGGACGGAGTCAGGGGAAGCTGTGTCATGTTTGAATGGATGCAATGCTAATGCACTACCCTTTAGGCCTGTTTTTGAAGTGCGGCCTGTCCAATCTGACTAATCTCATCACATCACTGCCATTCGCGGACAGATGCCCTCTATCAACAAAACAAGACTCCCGCCTGGATGAGAGAGGATGAGAGACTGAAGGACTTAGGTAGATAAATGTGAGCGAGAAAATTAGTTTTCTTTGCATTCCCCTCAGAAAAACACAAACTGGCAACATACAGGCTGAACTGAAGTGCAGCACCTCAGTGGTGAACGGTGCTAATTTCCAGATCGTGAAAGACGACGTTACCTCTGGAGCCGTTTGGATGCCATTCAAAAGCACAGGGCACAATTAAGCATGACTGAAATTTCCACTCGCTGCCAACAATTAGACCTCCGACAAGGGCATCCAGCTCTCAAATGATGTTGCGGCGCGTCCGACTCATCTTAGGGAGCACCTGAAATCTACAGCTGCATGAGTCATGCACAACAAAACGCTGATGCAAATAACAAAGTAACACAATATGGCAGATCAAGAAAGATATCTCATGCTTACAGAGTTAAACAATCCCCCCTGCTTATGGCATTATAAGTGCATTGAGCCTTACCACTTCCATCCAAAAGAATAAAGCTGAGATTTGAGTCTAACCGCGCCAAAGAAGCACAAACGCTCCAGCGTTCAACAAAACAGCTATAAATAATATTGCACTGGTGCCCACGTTGAAGTAGAAATTCTAGATTCACAAAGGAAACAACATACAGCAGGCTAAATATGGCCCTGTTGAAAAAATGCTCATGTCAAATGGGTTTCTGTGAGCCGGCCGACCCCCTCTGAAAAGAAAGAGTCAAATAAACTCAGCCGCAGCTGTGTAGGGTTTTTACATCCTGAATATTTCATATACAGTGTAATCCAGAAAATGACTTCATGAACAACAAGGGCTTTTAGTCTTCCTCGCTTTTCCCCTTCTAGATACACTTTTTTTCATGGTTATTTTAAGCAAGTCTAAAAGGTTGCACTTCATTTCAAGGTGTTCTTGATAGAGTGTAATTATACAGTTAATTACTGAGTAATATTAATTAACAGCTTGTACTTACTTTAGGGTTAGGATTAGGGTTTGGTTTAATGATAGTCACTGAATAATTTACTGTTATTACTATAGTAAGTACATGTAACAAGGACACTGTAAAATAAAGTGTTATCATCTTTAATTAGAAATGGCATTTAGGTAACACTTTATTTTAAGGTGTCCTTGTTACACGTTACATATACTTACTCTTATAATAACAATAAATTATGCACAATTACATGCAAGTAACCCTAACCATATAGTAAGTACATGTAGTTAATTAATATTACTCAGTACGTAAATGTATAATTACACTGTAACAAGGACACGTTTAATATTATTTATATAGTATTATACTTTTTATTAATATTTACCATTCATTTTTATTTTTGCTGTTTTCTTTTTTATTTTAGCTTACTTTTTTGTAATTTTCATATGTGCTTTTGTCATTTTTAGTAGTTTTTTTGTTGTTTGTTGGTTGTTATCAGTGTGAAAATGTTATATATCAGCTTTATAGTTTTGTGAAGGATATTAACCCTGATTAATGTGCTGGAAAGTGTTGCTTGTTGAAAATTAGAGATGAAACTTTTTTTTTTTTTTTTTTTGCAAATTGCGATAAGCAAATGTGGTTTTGATGATACTGTCAGGACTTTTTATCATGGTTGGTCATCAAACTGGTAATAGTTTCATCCGTACTGAAAACCATGATAAAATGTTGATTCTGTCGAACTCTTTCTGTGTGTGCGCGTGTGCGCGTGCGCGTATGCGTGTGTGTGTGTGTGTGTGTGTGCGTGTGTGTGTGTGCAGATGTAAACTTAAACTGCAAAACTCTATTCCAAAATCATAACTAACCTAAATCTTATGTAACCTTGTGTTAAAAGCCATCAGGTCTCTGAACTTGTAACACAGATTGAGTGATTTGAAAAAAATTCTAGTCTTCATCCACAACTTTTTAGTTTTTTTTGAACAAGCTTAGAAGCCTTTCCTCTTTGATAAAAGCAAGAAAAGAGGCCGTATCTTCGCATGTCACATGCGCCCTACAGTCCGACTGAGAAATTGATGACTCACTCAAAACAAGAGCAACAGCTTCCAGAGGAGAAAAAAATAAATAGAAAACTGAAAACAGCTGCATGAACCTCACTCAGTTCAGGCAAGAGCAAAGCAAACATCTATGCGATTTGTTTCTTGCAGTATGTAAATGATTGAGATGCAGAGGCAGAAACGGTCACGCGATTCTCTCAATATTCATTGGTTTGATAAATCCAGTTTATCCCATCAGTCAAAGAGAATCAGTATTCATCTCCAATCCTAATACACACACTGAAGCAGATGCTGCGGCGTATAAAATCTCCTCCAGCATTCCCACCGTCATCACATTCGCCGTGCTGTACAAACACTCCTCACAGAGAGGTCAAAACTCACTGTACTTGTTATTCTGACCTTAAAACACGCACAACATACAGCCTTTGGGAACATAGATCGCATACATTGAATCTCACCCTAAAATAGTGTTTTGTTGAACCGCGGCAACAATCTGTGTCATTTATACAGACGACTTGTTCTCGCAGTGCTGAGGTGTGCACTAAACTAAACTCATCGGTCGCGGTTGAGGTTATTTTAAGCTGCTGTATTTTTAGTTCGCTGGCTTTTTTTTCTTTTAGCACTTTTGCATTGCCAGTGAAATATTTATAATGGGCCCAACCTCTAAGCTAAGACCTCTCAACCTTGCACATGGGGAAAAAAAGCTCCACTTCCAGCCCGGAGATCAAAGTCACTGAAGTGCAAGCTCTCGTTCAGCCAAACAATGTCCACACCATTGGCATCAGAGGACCATAACTGGGTTGTTCCACATCCTGTGATGGAGAGTCGTAGGGACGGCGATATAACATTCTCAGACAGTAATAGCCACGGGGGGGAGAGCTGTGATCCACAAAGTGTTGGATGGGAGGATGTTCCTCTCTCTGTGTGATTGTCTTCAAATCTGACACACTTCAGCCTAAGGCGGCGGTTCTTAACTGGTTTTGCTTCAGGACCCCGGTTTTACATTGGACATTGAGTGATGATGACCCAAAATGGGAACAAAACTGTTTAACAAAAAATGAAGTGTACAAAAAATGACATTTTACATTTAATAGTTGGATTATTGCTTTCCAATGCTGGGTAGTAACTGATTACATATAATCTGGATTATGTAATCAGATTTCAAAATTTTAGTACTTGGAATTAGATTATATGTGACCCTGGACCACAAAACCAGTCTTAAGTGTAAATTTTTCAAAATTGAGATTTATACATCATCTGAAAGCTGAATAAATAAGCTTTCCATTGATGCATGGTTTGTTAGGATAGGATAATATTTGGCTGAGATACAACTATTTGAAAATCTAGAATCTGAGGGTGCAAAAAAATCAAAATATTGAGAAAATCGCCTTTAAAGTTGACCAAATGAAGCTCTTAGCAATCCATATTACTAATCAAAAATTAAGTTTTAATATATTTATGGTAGGAAATTTACAAAATATCTTCATGGAACATGATCTTTACTTAATATCCTAATGATTTTTGGCATAAAAAAAAATCGATAATTTTGACCCATACAATGTATTTTTGGCTATTGCTACAAATATACTCCAGCGACTTAAGACTGGTTTTGTGGTCCAGGGTCACATATTATGTTTTAAAATGCTCATAATCAGATTCCAGTTACTTTCTATGGATTACAGGTGATGAAGGAGTTCCCAAACTATTGATTAAATATTTACTTGAAGTCCCTCTGAGATTTAAAGTTCAGTAATTTAACAATGCATGTTCTGTGATGTCTGTTAATGGTATAATGCATTTGACTTCTCTTAGTTTTTTAGACCATTAATCCCATTTAAATCTATAAATAAGTTATGTCAAAAGTAATCTAAAAGTAATCCAAATGTAATCGGAACACGTTACCTATTACATTACTGACTACATTTTTCAACATGCAATTTGTAATCAGTAACTACAGAGTATATTTTGTAAGTAATCTACCTAACACTGTTCATTTCTAAATGGGGCTCTTTGACGGTTTCATTAAAAAAAAACCCATTGTGGTCATGCACAATGTTAAAAATGAACCTGTATTTAATGTGTCTGGCTATTCTTTTCTTTGTATGATTTTGTTTATGGTATTTGAGGATGTCACAAATATCACACTTGTTAGCTTCGGCTTAATTTGGCTAGTTACTGATTAATTTGTGTCAAAACACAGAAGAGTTTGACTGGATACACTGCCTTTTTACCTTAAAAGTTAAGCTTATTGCCTTTGCAACCCTTACATTAATATAAGGTTTTGGCTAAATACACTAAGTTAAAAACATGTAATTGAGCTGAGTAATGATACTATGGTCATCTGTGGAGCTGTTTTACAGCTGAATCAGCTGTTTTATAATTGATGAATTTTGCAATGTCAACACTGAATTAACATTGAATTGACTCGAGCTAAATAACGATACTGTATCCTTCTGTAGAGCTGCTTATAGCTGAATTGATTCATGAATTGTTTTTGAATTTCATGAATTGATGAGCTTTAGTGTATTGAACTGAACTGAACCAACAACCTGAGCTGAATTGACACCGTTGACTATACAGCAGAATTTTGATTTGTCTCATTTTAACAAGTTTTCATCATTGAGTCTGATATTTTCCTACTGTGAAGCTGCTTTGAAGCAATATGTATTGTATAAAGCACTATAAATAAAGGTGACTTGACTATTAAAAAGCTACAGTACTGTTTAAAAGAAGTCTATTTGATCAGTAAAAACAGTAATAATGTGAATGTTATTACAATTTAAAACAGCTGCTTTCCATTTGAATATATTGTAAAATGCAGTTTATTGCTGTAATGCAACGCTGAATTTTCAGCATCGTTACTCCAGTCTTCAGTGTAACATGATCCTTCAGAAATCATTGGAATATGATTTGCTGCTCAAAAAACATTTATTATTGTCATTATCAATGTTGAAAACAGTTGTGCTCCTTCATATTTTTGCAGAAATTGATTTTTTTTTTTCAGAATTCTTTGATGTAAAAAATTTCCAAAGAACAGCATTTATGTGTAATAGAAATATTATGATTTCATTTAATGCATCCTTGCTGAATAAAAGTATTCATTTCATTTAAAATCCCCAAACTTTTAAAAAGCAGAGCAGATTTTTATACTGTGTAAATATTGGTACGTACTTCTGTACCAGTAGCGCTTTGCTTACACTATATAGTAACCAAGTATAAACAGTAAGTTATATGCTATTTGTACTGAAGGTAAAATATCTGAGCAATGTTGGGCGGGGTTAGTGAAAACAGGCTTCGCCAACAAGGACCAGAGTGTAAACAGACACTGCCCTTACTATTTGCATTAGCATCATTTTCCCCTGCGGTCTGCAATCCTATCAGAACACACCTACGACCCATTTTTGATTCCCAACCCACCGACTAAGAATAACCGGCCTACAGGATAGAAAATGAACATCTTTAGCCACCTGAGTCTGTGTTAGTAGTGTTTAATGATTGTCATAATGAGCTCAAAATGCAAATAAAGCCAAGCATCGACAGCACCTGCATAACTAGAGAGGGAGATCTTCCTGGAGGATTGCTTTCAGACAGCCTCATTCCCCTGCCGTTAAGAGGCCGAATAAAGTGATTGTTTCATAAAACACACCTGCTCAAGGGCTTTGAAGCGAGATAAAGGGATTTCCCATAATGACACCATCTGAAATAAAAAGAGTGTTTCATTTCAGCCTCTGGAGTACTGGAGTCGCCATTTGCTCAGATATGACTCTTTTTGTGCTCTGCTGTAGCCGAAAGATGGATTTCCATTGTGCAAATATATCTTCCTCCATCTAAACATGACATTTAATCTCACTGGGATGAATAGAACTGTGTGTTTTTGCCACATTGATGTAAACAAAGAGTAAAAAAAAAA